>JAQFZM010000765.1:0-25447 GCA_034695785.1 Galumna obvia | reverse complement strand
AAAATAAAATGCGGGAAATTTAGGGAAATTTGGTTGTCCGACCCCTGGAGATTGGTAGTGTAAATAGTTATAAGTTGAAATGCATTGGACTTCTCGGCATTGCATGTAATGCGTATGTGAAGCCGTGAAGCAGTGAAGCGGTGAAGCATAAACTCCAGGGGTGAGACAAACCCTTTGCACAAAATTTTTACTGAAACGATCTAACGATTGATTTAACAGTTTTTCATTATTTTGTTTTTTACGGATACTTTCATAATGACATTTTAGTCAAATTGAAGTAAATATCGACCGCTTAAAATCTCTTCTTTTAAAACAAAAAATTGAGAAAACCCTCTAAAAAATGCTGAGAAATAGGTTTTCATTTTAATGGTATTAATTTTAGGAAAAATTGTTTTTATTAAATATAGTTTCAGAAAATAGTGGGGTTTAACCCATATAACCCTAAAACTCATAATAAGAACAACTGAATGGCTATTCTTTAAATTATTGAAATTTCCTGGAGTTTCAAAAGATATGAAAATATCATTTTATTAAATTTTAATCCATTGTTTTGATTCATAATTAAAAGTGAAAGAAATCTTAACTTACAATTGATTAATATATTTAAGGATAACTTTTATATAGAGAGAGTTATAGGAAGCGCTCAATATATACATTGCAAACCGTATAACTTTACAAATTGAACACACAGTTAGTCAGTGACAAGAGCTCAATACCAGTATACTTTTCATATCACATTGTTATGATTGAATTAATAGATATTAATATGTATCACAACTAAAATATCAATGAATAAAAGTAGTCATCATTTAACCAAATAAATAAGTATCAATGAGATTTTAAAATTTATATTTTAATAAAAAATTTATTTGAATATCACATTATCGGAAACAATTTGGTCTAACTTGCCTAGGTGACACCGATATACCCTTTCATCAAAATTAAGTTTTAACAGTATATCAACAGAATATAAATCGAAATACTACTAAATTTCTGATTTTGAATATTAAGGTTAAAAATCTATCATATCTTTTAAGACCAAATAAGTTATTAATGAAGTTTTGAATGTGTGATCAGTTTGTAAGCTGGTATCAAGATCATTTTAATATTCATCTCTCTCTAAGGTAACATATCTTCTAAGTATTAAAATTATTATATTATTTTTTCAATTGTTTTGAAGTGATAATAATTTATGATTTTAAAATTTTATCTAGATTAATTAATTGTATATTTTAAAAAAATTAATGTTAAGATTAATGAATAATAATTAGAATTATCAACAAATTTAGTGAAATTTAATTTAAAATTACTTTTTAATTATATTAAAGTTAAATAATTTATAAACGATTGCATTCGAACTAATTTTTTAATAAATTTATGAAAATTTAATTAAATTAAAGATTTAATAAAAAAATTAAATTATGAGTTAAAAGTTGAGGAAATTGGGATCGAATTAAAATACTTAAAGTATTATTGATTGTATATATATATATTACCTTGCTACTCGATTCAACAGTAATAATTAAGCCAAAAACCGTAACAAAGAATGAAGTGTTGCATAAAATGACTGCTTTTAACTCATTCATTGACTTTTATTTCATTAAATACTAAATGATTTAATTATTTATGTGACAAATAATGAATGGAAGAGACAATTATAAAAAAAGCTAAACTCCAAAACATTAATATTTGAGTTGTTATTAACCATAAGAAAAGAAAGGGTCGTAAGAGTTGTGATCTGGAGTTTGGCTGCCATATAATCTTACAGAGACTACAATGGCTGTCAGCCGGGATTTAGACAAATAATTATTGAAAATGATTAATGATTACAACACAACTACTCTCTCCTATTGTGCAAAAGTCTCCGCCTTTCCTAAGAGTTAGATTCAGGTGAGAAAATAGTAGTGAATACCACACCTGCGATGGATCAATGCGTATCACTCTTACTCTTACTATTACTGCCTCATCTAAAAAACCCATACAATACTGAATCACAAATTATTGGGTGAGAGAGAGAGAGAGAGAGAGAGAGAGAGAGAGAGAGAGAGAGAGAGAGGTCATTATATGAATGTATAAATATTAAGAATTTGCATCTGAAGTAAACCACAGATCAATACTGAGTTGAAACCATTGGCTTCGGACAAACAAAGAGAAACATTGGCTGAAAAGTGCGAACAATATTAGAGTTGGCTTTAAATTGAGTAAAAGGGAAGTGAACTGAGAAGTGAACTGAAAAAGTTTTTTGATGTCGAGAAAGAAAAAAAATGTTGAAAAGCGGTTCGTATTGAAGTTATTCCGTTTGGAAATGTAATACCGAATATTAAGTCGGTTTATATGTGTTATGTCGGATATATTGGTGTTCGCGCATCTCTTACTGGATTGGCTCCGATAGTTTGGCAATTCCTGTGGGGAATAGAGCCAACATCGTTGGCGTTTGGCTAACATGATTGAGTTGTGAATTTTGCATGAGCTCAGCATCCATTCGACTATTGCAGTGCTGTAACGCATACTTCATATAAAAGTGGATCCAAAGCCGAGTTTGTCTGCATTGCAATCTTAACTCAATTTGTGCTCTTTTGCGATGTTCTGTATGTTTCCCTGGCGTAACATTTATAACATGACATGAAAAGTGGCAGCACATAAAACAGCCGTTAGACACAACCCAACAACACAACAAATTTTAATTCATTTCACTGTATTTACCACTTCTTCGCCAGTTTTTTGTTTTCCTCCTTAATTGTTATCCGAATATCATTAATGGTATCATTATTTGTATTTCAGAAATAAAATAATAAGACTTTCAGTTCTCTCGATCTCTAACTTTGATTTGGATTTGGATTCTGCGTATTCTTTGCGTTTTGTCTCCACAGAAGACAACAAATATTTAAAAGACAGATAACAAACCACTGATTATTCTTTACTCATAATTCATGTCTAATAATAACTGAAACAAATAGTAAGCAATAGTTGAGAGCAATAGTTGAGAGCACCTGCAAAACAACAGCCAGTCCTTAGTTTTTAGTATTGAAACAAAATATCGATCACTTGATTGTTGGCAGATATTTGCCATTTCGATGATTTTGTTGATGATTATGACTATCATCTGATGATATGACGATTCGAAGCCAATCTTTTATGCTTTTGGGCGTTGGATATATCGATATGAAAGTAGTGGTAACCACCAAAACGCAGATGTTTTGATGGTTTGGGTTTTCATTATGAAAACGGTTCAGAGTATCGCAGATGAGAATAAAATTGTTTTTGTGCGTCGACTGCGTGAGAGCTCTTCCACGAGGTATTGCCAACTATATCATTAACCTAACCTTTGCTATAATATTTGGTAGAGTATAACACAAATGATAGTCTTGTGTTGGACTAACTCTATGCCAACATTTAGTTTTCAGTGGATTAGAGACCCGATTATATAGCACTCAATGCAGACTTACTTTCCATCCGAAAAATGTTGGAAACACTGGAAATGTAGCAAATGTTGAGTGGACTCTGCGTTGCATTAATTCATGAATAAATAAATGCAAACTATAATAAGTCACAGAACTGAACAACAAATCACTTGAATCTTACAACAAGAGGTCAATCAATAAGAAGATAAATTCAAACAATTATTTCAATGAATCCATTTATTAATTACTATACAAAAACCCTGTTTCCGGTTCTACTAATTATTAGTTTTACGGTAAGAGCACAGAATAAAAATGTTGTGTACTTTCCATTAAAAATACATGAACTCAAACTGAATCACTATTTTAGGAATATTTCTGAATTAATCTCAAATTTAGTTGTTTTTTGATTAAAAATTCTCTAATAATTAAAAATTGGCACAAATTTCAGTTAAAAATAAGTGGGAATAAGATATGAATAATAGGTTTCAATGATATAATGAACTATCATTTGATAAATTGAGTGCATATATTGTCAAAATTGTAATCTTTTAATGCTTATTATTTACTGGAGAGTGAGTGAGTGAATGAGTGAGTGAATGAGCGGGGAGAGAGAGAGAGAGAGAGAGAGAGAGAGAGAGAGAGAGAATTACACAATTGCTTATATGGTGTATATCCCTATTGAGAGTCTGGTTTATCCACTCGGGAGTCAATATATATGTTGTATTGAGAACGATATGAAAGAATATAATGTCATAAAACGCTATTATTATTATTATTTTAATTCATTGTATGAGTAGTACATAAAAACAGTTATACAGTTATATACAGTTATATACAGTTATTCTATACAAATAGTGTATAAAGCATTCAATAAGCGTACGGTTAGAATAGAGAGTAAGTGTAATAGTTGTCTGTCTTACTTGACCCTCCTGTGTTTGGGGAGCCCAGAGGCGTTCGTATGTAATGTTGTATATATAGCCTCCCCTCACAATAGATTGGATTAACAATTGAACATTAATCCATATGTTTCGATGGCAATCCTTGGCAGCACCGATACACCAGAGAATTACTTCAATACAAAGCAATGGACAGTTTGGATGCATTGAGAAGACAGAGTGCAAATGTATAGAGTGTTGGGCCAACTGTTGCAGCACTAAACAAAGCAAATCAGTGATCAGTGATCAGCTATAATGCAATTTCCGTGTCCATTGCCATCATTGCTAGTGATCTAACATTTCAAATCATTAGAACTACTTTTAGTCGACGCAAAACTAGAGCTCATTCACACAATAGTACCACTAATGTGCCATTCAGTGGATAGTATAGCAAACAATGGCATCAAATGCCATTTGCAGTGCAATATATCGTCCCATTGTCTTATTAACTATGTTTAGCCCCTAAATTGCAATTTATTTGATTCCTTAAGATTTGTGGCATTTGAGGGACAACTATTGAACCTAGTACCTTTATATCATACCTTTACTCAAAACTTATTAAAAAAGGAACAAATCTATGACCAAAAGTAAAGATTGAATAACTATTTGTTGGTCATTAATGGATGCATTGAGTGCATGACAATTATGTGTTTGCACAAAAAGATCACTCAAAATACCAATTATATTAAATTAAGTGAGAGTAACACAAAATGACATTAAATGGAGTAATAGATGACTACTCGATGAACGCTTGTGTGGCGAAACCCTATTGTGAATCTATACGTAAGCCTTACATTCATAGCAATCATAAAGAGACAACACTTCTGTGTTTGCAGGTATGGCCTATACATTACTCTGATTGGTTCAGTCAAGAGTGGAGGCTTAGCAGTGAGGAACGGACATAACGGGCATGACAAGAGCAAACTATCCTCGATATCTATCAGTTCTCTCATCTTCAACTCCAAAATGCATTAGATTTTGTCAAAGAGTGAGTTTCACTGCAATATTTATACACAATATTATGAATAATACTCTAATCAAGACAACCAGTCCTAACTCGTGTTTCGCAGCCTCTGTAAGTTCCCCTTCTCGCACATTTTCGCCTCCGTCTCCATATACTCCTACAACAATTCATCACAGAGATATGAGGAGACACTGTCCGACAATGCCTCCCAACACTCATCACACTTCGCCGGTAAGAAAACATTCAATACATTCAATGCATTTTCGTTAAATTTATTACTCTTCCGATTATATCTATAATATCTTAAATTCCGATTCAAATTTATCTTTAATTTACTGCACTTTTGATTTTAAAAAATCCATACAAAAAGTTCACACAATATCAACATAGAGTTAGTTTTGACCCCTTAAAGAGCACTTCACAGCATAACTGATGTAAAATTAAGTTCAAACAAATTATATAAAATTGTTGATAAAACTGAAGAATTTTGAAGAAAATGTAGTTTAGGCCCAATCACTGGCATTCAAAGAGTATTGTGGCGGCGACTAAGGCTCACAACCACTTTATATCTGCTCCGAAGCTGGTCTGATGTCTGCATGATTTTTGCATGGCTTGTATGCCTTTATAAACTATTTAAAAGTTTTCTGCTTTTGCTTCTAAAAGAAATGAGCACTACATGAGCACTGCGTGTCTGTTGGGTGTGTGTCTATAGTCTATGATTAGAGAAATATTTTATTTATTAATTGGGGTCTGGGCTCTACTCGTTCATGTTTTTATAATAAGGCACAAAAATTGAATTGCATTATATATGGCGCACTTTAATAATTAAATGGTGTTTTCTAAATAGGAATACCATTGAAACAACTGATGGCAATGCCAACAGTGAACACAAGTAGTACACCATTTGCATAAATTGCTAGTATATATGAATAGCTTTACTTTCAATTCTTCTATTTATTATTATAGATTAGATGTCAAATAAAAATTCTTAGTTTTAGACAATTCTAACCAATTCTAAGCACTGAACCAATGGTTTAGTAAAAGTGGAAACCAATTGACTCAAAATAAATTCATAAATGTTTGATAACGTTTTGTTTTATTTTGTTTGAAATTATGAATTAATTAAATGCTTTGCATCAAATCAAATATATTATACGATTGTGTGCTTATCAGAGCAGAGATTCACTCTCAGAGCACACGTATTCCTATCGACTCTATCTCTGTATCAGTGTTTCAGTGAAGTTGAGTTCAGTTCAGTTATGATGTTTTGAATGCAAGGCATGCACTCGATGTAACTCATCGATCAAAGTAGCAATTAATGCAAATTAATAGCTATAATAAGTATAATTCGTTTGACTCATAATATGCGACACTATTATAATGTTCTCTCTTTTCATAACTCACACAGAGTTCGGCCAACATTTTTGCGGCCGGACTCGACGCCGCAGAACTACATGACTTGAGTAATCGTAATCAGACTAATATCAAACCCGATATGTCTTCGATGGCATACCATCACCATATGATGCAGAGTCGACAGCATCATCCCTCTGATATGCATGAGTTCCTCTCAGCTGATCCAATGTCCACATCATTGCCGGCAGCATTAGGCCTGGCTCAGGCATCTGACGCATCTCACCACCCTGGTTCATCTTCAAGTGCTCAATTGCACGCCCCTTCCGCTCTCTATTCGGCTCATCATCACAACCCTATGAATGGTATTAATGTTTTCATCAAAATTAGTATTTTTTCTAAAAATATTCGAATCAAAACTGGAAAGCAGTGAATGGAATGATCCCAGGTCTTCATCATCATCCAACTGCCAGTCAATTGACAAGTCATCAAATACAAAACCCATTCCATCATCACCCGCATCACCATGGCCCTCACCACCCGCACCATCACAGCTCATTTGCGGCAACGTCTCCACATCACGTGTCTACCGATCCATCCCTATTAGATGCCGACCCCCGAGAACTCGAAGCTTTTGCTGAAAGATTTAAACAAAGAAGAATCAAATTAGGAGTAACTCAGGCCGATGTCGGCAAAGCTTTGGCCAATTTGAAACTTCCAGGTGTCGGCTCACTTTCCCAGAGCACTATTTGCAGGTATATTCTTAGAGAAACATTCTTTAACTCATTGATGTGTGTCTTACACATAGGTTTGAGTCATTAACTTTGTCCCACAATAATATGGTGGCACTGAAACCAATACTTCAGGCATGGCTCGAGGCCGCCGAAGCACAGGCCAGAAAGAATAGAAATAATAATAGAGAGGGTGGACCTGATCTCTGTGTTCTGCCTTCAAGTGATAAAAAGAGAAAAAGAACGTCAATCGCAGCTCCAGAAAAGCGGTCTCTCGAGGCATACTTTTCAGTACAGCCGCGACCCTCCGGTGAAAAGATTGCTGCCATCGCTGAAAAACTTGACTTAAAAAAGAATGTGGTCAGAGTCTGGTTCTGTAACCAAAGACAAAAACAAAAAAGGATGAAATATTCAGCAGTAAATGGACCGGGAGGTCAAACACAGTAAGAGTTTTATCATTTAGATAGCGATTCACTCGACTTTAAATAACTTTTTATTAAACAATACTTTATATAAAATAAAAAGAATATAAAGTGAATGAAACGTTAAAATGCGATATCAATGATAACTATAATACAAACCAACCCTAAGATTAATGTTTGCCAAAACTTATGATTTATTAAGAAATTACTTAAAAGTTGTGTAAAATTTTGTGTTAATATTATTATTCGAATTATAATTGATTTCTGGAATTGTTGTCAAAAATGGAAATCTATGTAATTGTATTATATGTAAAGAACTGAATGTATGAAAATACTGCTCATACGAACAAATATCAAATACATTTCAATGAATTAGTCATTTAATACTTCTCTTCTATTCCCTTCTATTGTGTATGAGTGCACCTGCAGTACAGTCTTGTCTATACATCCCTGAACTGTAGTGTTGGACTCATTGCAGCCAAACTTAAATAGAGCGACGATATGTGCGGCCGCACGCAATACGTGTGCCGTTAATACTTGCGAGCAATGCATGCAATGGATTGCATTTAGCGGACGCGTGTCGTTCCGACCAAACACTAATTGAATCAATGCTTTCCAATACGTTTTAGATTCAGACAAACATCTAAATAAAGGCACAGTTATGGCCTATCATTCTTTATTTGAGCCCAAATGCAATTGACTTAAGGCTCAGGTGCTCACAACCATAATAACAAATTATAGTCTACTCTCCTCTCCATATATGAAGGACTGAATGAAGGACTGAATGAAGGACTAACTCAATCAATTCAAACTTCAATTATGTGAAGAACTTCAATAGTTTTTACATTAAATTCCACTTTTGTATCAAATGATGGATAGCTTTGAATCCGTTCTAAATTTATAATTTCATTATAATTAATAATAGCTCTGAATAATGTCTTAATCATTGGAAACCAAAACATTTAAGAGTTAAGAATATTCTCTCCTTTTTTTATATTTTGGTTTAGATTTTTACTCAAAACTATGAAAAAATTAAAAAAAAATGAATGAAATAAATTGATGTTCAGTTCAAGTGCTTTCATTATATTGATGTGAGAGTTGGGCCACTAAAGAGGTGGACTACTATTTAATCAAGAAGTGGCCATCATTGCCATCATTGGCAAAACATCATAATGTAATAGTAGTTCACACAATAGAATAGGACCGCACCTACATTTCCAACACATGAACCACACCCGACGGCTCCACGAAAGTGAATCTATGAGTGAAACACCAAAATGAGAGGGATGATAGACCAGTGCTCTATTACAACATGTGAGTGAGAGAGAGAGAGAGAGAGAGAGAGAACTTAAACTTCAATCACATTAGAGTTTTTGGAGGTCTGAACGTCGAATACATATCGAGAGCAGTACTACTTTGGTATTACTCGACTCTTAATACTATTTGACAAACAGAGCACAAAGAGCTTAAATCAACGCCGAAAGCAATGCAGAGCAAAGCAAAACACTCACATCGCTATTCAATTATTTAAAGGCATCTCTTGGTGTCGGATCAGAATCAGATACACATCGGTTGCATCTCTTGAAGAGCTTACTTTGAGTCGAAGACCAGTCCCTTTGGGAAGTTCACATTGCATTGAAATCACATCAAAGACATGTAATATAGTTCACAATCGGATCACATATTGTTTATGAAATACCATAAACTTGTTATATAACTACAAAAGGCTTAGTGTTAACTAAAACTATGTTCTGTCAGATTACGTTCCGATCAAAAAGATTATCATCAAATCTGTCAGACTATGAATTTCAATCCCATAAACACTTTTAGTTAGTGTTCAAAATGATTGTCTCAAAAGTTCAAACATTTATTAACGCAAAGCTCTTATACCTAATGATTCATGAAATGCATAATAATTTTGTGAATCAATTATTAATTATTTTTTTTGTCGCTATAATTGGCTTTCAATTGATTGTCAATATTTTGATCAAAAAAAGTAATAAAAGTGTAAATTCAGAGCAAAAATAATATTCTCTACAAATCGGAAAACTATTGAATTTCGTGACTTTTTTCAATTGACTCGACTCTAGCGATACAAACGGTGACAATTGTCTCAATGCAAACCAAATGTCGATATTCTCACCACTCAAACATAGGTCACAACCTTATGATCATTACTCTTGTATTTATTTATATTAATATATTATTAACAATTATGTGGTATAACACTATTGTTTGTTTGATCCTTTCCTATGACTTTCACATTTACCTCAATATTCTAAGTTTGGTCTTTCAAACAACAACTGATCGAAAATTTTCAAATTTCAGACAAATTCTGTTTTTCTCCAAAACCTCAAACTATTATTGAATGAATGAATTCAATACTCATTCTTTGAATTCTTTTTTTTTATTAACTATATTTTGAATACCGTTTATAAAAAAATGGCTTCGATTAAAATATATGAATAGAAAATTTCGAATTTTTTAGATCACTTTATCCATCACATTTTGACCGACATTTATAGATTTACATATTTTAAATGGATTTATAGAATAATATTTTCACTAATAATAGTGGAAAGAATTATGTCTTTTGAACGATTCGACATACAATTCAAATTCAAATTGCTCAAAGAAAGACCTATTTTGAACTAGACAATTTTATAGGTTTGGCTTTACTTTGGCCTCAAATGTATTGGTTAATGAGGGGTCAATTTGTAGTAAAAATTTTATAGCAATAATTTAGTAAACATTAATGCCGTCAATCAAACAAATTAATGAGTTTTTCAAACTTTGTTTAATAATTATTTAACAGAATTTAAATTATGAAACGAAATATACTTTTTGTCTTAAATTTTAGGTTTAGTTTAATCGACGATAGATTTGAATTTGAAATAAACATCAAATTTAAGATAAAATTCATTTCAGTTAAATTAAATTAAATTAAAAAAAAAGATTAACTTATTATTCAAAATCATTTAATGAATTTAGTTTTCTTTCAATATTTAAAACATAAAATTTAAAAAAAATAATTTCAAATTATTGACAGTTTTCTCATTTCATATAATGTAAACTAAATTTAATTACTTTAATAATATTTAGAAATATTTTATTATTTGATAAACAAATGCAGAATATTTTTAAGTTCTTTGAGACATATATTTAGATAATTAGAAAATATGAGTATTTTATCGGTTAATAACATTAACTTAATGTTAAGGCGAGTAATCGTTTGTCGTTTGTTTGACACTCAAAACATTTGTAATGACATAAGTGTTGTATTATTGGAACAAATCGTTGATAAATAGCTTTAAATTTAAAATTTCAAACAAAAGGTTCACAAGAATTGAATGACACGACGGGAGAGACGACGAGGGAATAAAGTAACTGTACTTTTGGTTGAATTGAACACAACTCAAATGCATTACTTACTTTTTGCTCAGATCTGAAACTTTCAAATCGTTATTTTAAATCAATTTAAGGAAAGTTCTCATATTTTAAATCCTCTTTTAAGCCGATTTCCAATAATAAGTTTAAAGAAAAAGCTCTTCGTTTGAAAAAATTATTTATAAATTATATATTCGATGAACTTTTTTAACATTTCAGATGAAGTATAGAATTTTGTTTTTTTTTCTAATCATTTCTTAGTAGTGAAACCCTTTTATTAGCAAATGGTAATAGATTATTAGAAAATAAATGTTAAACTAATTTATATCAAAAAGTTAAAGACTGAGCTATAGTGAGTCATCATTTTATTTGAATATAAAAAAGTGCGAAATACAAAACTTAATTGAAAAGTGTGACCACAAGTCTTCTATTACTGCTGTTTATCTCCGCTTGCAATTGGCCTTAAATGCAAGAAAGGCCTCATTCGGCCCTCAATTGCTGTGATGAGGGCAAACAGATGTCCAAAGCCTTAACATTTTCAGCAGATTTGTTGACCATTAAATTGTCATAAACTTTTTGAAAATTAGTATTATTTAAGTTTATTTGAATTAGTGTTTAATTAATGTTTTTTAAGTTCATTAAATGAATTCAATTCTATAAATTCTTTTCATTAAATAGAGTATAATATTATTTCGATGCGATTCTTAAATAAGATTTAAAAATATAAGTATATTTGGAAAATCTCTGTTTTTCTGTTAGAAATGACTACAAGATATAATTAGGGATAGGAATATTTAAAATGCGCGCTTAAAATAATAGCAAGCAATAGGTCAGTAATTTTTCTATAAGTTTTAATAGAGTTTTGACCATGAAACAACGTTTAACAAGGGTGAATCATTTTAATAAAACTAATTATTAAAGGGTTTATTTTTTTAATGAACTAGGTAATGATATTTAGGAGAAGTAAAAAAGGGGCACCCAAAAAGGGCACCCAATTCCATTCGCTAGATATAATCAATAAAACTAAGTATGCTAAATTTAAATTGATATAATCATATTTTCATTATGTTTTCATTATAAATAATGTTAACTCAATTTTTCTATTAATAAGAATTAGTTTTATTTCAAATATAATAAGATTTGTTGAGTTGTATTAAATCCTTATACTCTTATTAACAAAATATCTTAAGATATGTTACATCAGAGATGACTAAAGAAGGCGACCTCAAAGGATATTTTGGTTGCACCTTAACAGACTTAGTGCTTGTTCTTAGGCGTAATGTTAAGGGTTTCGTACATTTTCAGGGTATTTTTTCTTCTAAGGGGTATTTTGAAATACCCCACGTAGTAATCTCTGTTGTTACATATCTTAAGATACATATAATATACCAATTTATCAATTTTGAAATCAAGAGTTATTGCCTTTAAATAATTGAAAAATAGCTTTATTTTAGGTTTAGTTTTTTTTGAAATTTTCGAAAATGTAATCAAACGAAATAAAGGTATTTATAAAATTAAGTATTAATAAAACAGAAATACGAATATATTAGTTCAACTCATAATAACTGATTAATTAATACAAAAACCAAAAATCTATGGCTTTAGAATAGAGAAACGGAGAGGAAGAGAACAGATTACTATATAGAATCTCTCTCTCTCTTTCTCTCTCTCTCTCTCTCTCTCTCACTCTCTCTCCCTCTCACTCACACACACACGCACACACTCACTCATTCACTCACACATTCTGTCCTCTTTAGTAATGGTTTTGGAGGTAGAATAAGATATACCTATAATATTGAGTAGATTTTTTTTAATTTTACATTTTTCTAGTTATTTTATCCAGTACATTCTGAAATGATGCTCGAATACTAAATCTTTTAGGCCTTCTGTTTAAAATACTTGAAGCAATCAATTATCTAAATGAGCTTGTTCATTATTAAAATTGAGTAAATCTTGTGCTGTAATTACGTCTCAAAATGATAATAAAATTTAAAGAATGGAAGTGCGGGACAACTATTTTAGACAATTTATGATTAAATGGATGACAAAATGGGGAAAATTCCGTGTTTTATAAAAATTGTTTATATAAACAAGTCCAGGGATGGGCAAGGTATATAGCAAATGTAAAGTGAATATTACAGTTTTATAAAAAATATTCAAAATTTTTACATTAAAAAAATTTTATTTAAAATATTAAAGTATTTTATGTATAGAATTTGGGAAAAATATGAATTTTGGTCTAGGTCAAAAAATAAGAAAATTAAGAGGGGGGTTAGCTTTTTTATAGCATTTTTGTGCAACAATTTTTTCTCTGCCTAGGGGGAGTGCCCCTGGTACCCCCCTTGCCCATCCCTGAAACAAATCTGAAAATAATTTTATTAAAACTTCATATAAAAGGATTTTATTATTTAGAAATAAAAACAATATTTGGTTTCAATTGTTTTAAAACTTTGATATTTTGTTCATTAATGTTAAGGCAATCGATTAAAATAAATTCTTTTAAATTTTTTAAATTCTTTGAGAAAATCAATTCAAAGATCTGATCCAAACAAATATCAGTTCTACTGAAGTCTATTTTCTTGAGATTTGAACCAAAATAATAAACAAAAGATTTGATAATTGGAAACGTAAAGCCATAATCAGTTGGACTCTTCCAGTGATCACAAGAATCTCTTCCATAATATCTTCTGATGATCTGAAAAGCGAATACTATTTTACATTTGGAGACATTAAGTTCTTCGAGTTTATCACATTTGGAAGCGATTGAAACAAAGAGAGCGTCACTTAATTTAAAGGAGTGATCGCCTGAAAAATCCAGAGTTTTTATGGACGACAAACAAAGACTCAATTCTGGACACAATTTTAAAGAATTTTTATTAATTTTAAAAAAATATTTATTATTATTTAAATGTAATTCAGATAAAGAAGTCATTTGTGATAATATATTAAACAAATGAAAGTCAGTTATCGTACAATCATTTAATTGTAAACATTTAATGCCTTTTGAGATAAGTTTCCATTGACTCAAATGATGACAATTATTGAAATCTAAATCAATTGATTCCAATAAGAGTTCCGAAACAATATTCAAACTTTTAGACAATACATTCAAACCATTTTCATAAAACTCTTTGTTTTTATCTCTCATTTGTTTTATAAGATTTTCATCAAATTCTTCGTTTGATATTTGATTAAAACGAATAACGAAACGAATTTTATTATAAATTATAATCGAATTAAAACGATTACAAACTTCTCTTATTTTCAGTCTATTTCTCACTTCAATTAAACCAAATATTTTAAGTAATATTTCGTCCGGAAATTCACTTAAACTCTTCATAATATTAATCGATTTAAAACAAAATCATTTATTACTTAATTAATTCATTAACTCATTAATTGATGACCAAATGATAAATAAATTTTTATTTTTTGTTGTTGTTGTAAATCAAATTTAAATGTCTTAAAGGTTTAACATAAATGACGTCTAAAAACATTAACTCATTTTTTGTATAATTTCTATAAAATCTGAATAATTTTTATTGAAAAAGTTATGGATATATATTATTTGTTTATAGATTTTTCTCATTAAAATCCATAAAATATATAAACAAAATTTTTTTATAATTTGTATGAAATATTAGCCAAATATTATTAAAAAAATTGTTTAAAATTAATGAGACGTAAGTTATATTCAAAGTATTCACACGTTTTTGAACACATGTTTTGAATGAAAATTGTGATCAGTTGTAGTGATGGCCATAAACACCGAAAACACCGAAAACATCGAAAACACCGAAAACTTTGAAAACGACGAAAATCTAACCTCGAATATGAAGAAGAGTCCCTCAAAACGGAAGAATGACTTACAGGAGGATAACTCGAAAGACACAAACAAAAGTCCAAAACGAAGAAGAGATGCGGACCAACAAATTTTGGATGAATTTTGGGTTATTTGTGAACCAAATGCTTATAAACGAAATAAAAGCATTAAAACAATTCTCGATATTTTAATTAAACAAAATGTGAGACACATTTCAATTGAATCAATGTTTTAATGATATCTTTAGGAAAGCAACGGTTCCACAGATTTGATGTATTGTTTGGATCGTGTAATAAGAGGTATGGCCTCTGCGCGACAGTTTGCAAGACATGGCTTTTGTGTTCTTCTCACTCAAGTATTACTCACTTTAATCCTATTTTTTTATTAATATTTTTTAATATTTTCATAATTTATTAGATTTTAACGATTTTTGAATCAAAAGTATCGCTCGAATTGGTCTTAGAATTGTCTGAAAAACATTTGGGGAAAATTGAAGAGTTGTCTAATCACGACTCTGTCATCGGTTGGTCTCTAGTGATGGCATCGGTTATCAAAAGCCAACGATTGACTCAATGCGATGAACATATTTATGGACAGATTTTCAATATTTTATTTACTTTAGGAATGAAAAAGTCTTACATTGAATTAGTTGTCGCACAACTCTTTACACAATTCTTGGATGTAATGACAGGAAAGGGATCTCTTCTCGAAAAGATTATCGAACCAAAAATTGAAAGCGAATTAAAAACTGAAAACAAATATAAACTCTTTTTCGCATTCGTTTGTCTCTCAATTTCAGAACACTTTCCGGTAAACTATTCTTTTCTTAAGTAATGTTTAGTTTTAATTTGTATTTATTAGAAAATTTCAAAAAAGAAAAAATTGTTTTACTTTAATTGTTTTACTGGAAACGACTCGTTTGCAAAACTTCCGAATATGATTAAAGAGTCGACTTCATATCATCCCTCTGTTCATCCTTTTAATCAACTAATTATTAAGGCTTTTATAAGTAGTGAAAATAAGTTCCAGAAATTTTGGAATCAATGCATCGATGGTATGATTTTAACGCTTTATTTTTATTTAAAACTTGTTTTTTTTGCAGAAGTTTTGTTTACTCCAAATCAGATCGAAAAGGGATTTCTTGGCTTTGAGTTGACTAAAATAGGACTTCAGTTCAGCAAATCTGTTGAAGACGTAATGTTTAGGTTTTTAAGTTAACAAATTTTAATAATTAGAATATTAACAGATTTCAACAATACTTTCGCCATCATTTGTGCGTTTATTCATTCAATCGCTCTCATCTAAAACTCATGTTCTTTACAGCGCTTCTCAACAATTAGTTAATAATTGAATTAAAGGGATTTTTTCTAAAAATTATTTTTCTTTTAGTCCTTATTTTTGGTTAATTTTATCAAAACTATTGAAGATTCAGAACTTCAGCTGCAAATTATGGATAATTTTACAAAAGAGTCAGTTTTATTACAATTTTACCCCATTTTTATAATTATTTCTAAAAATAAAGGCCCGGATCTCTTCTCTTTGACGATATCTCCAAATCGAAATTCTTCACTAATTTGTCGCGAAATGTAAGGATTTTATTAAAAAACTTATCTTAAAAAAGTTATTAAACTTTGAAAACTTATTTAAAAATTATTATTTTATTCACTTATAGCTAAACAGCACTTCAATCGAAAAATGGACACAAAAACTGCGGGAAATCCTTTTGACCACAAATAAAATCGAGTCAAATGATATTTTACGAATTCGTTGTATACAAAAGGTATTCAATTCTTCTGAAAACTGATTCAATTAAATAATATTTGTTCAGATCTCGAATATTTGCAAATCATTGAAAACTGGAGACGAGACTATTTTGTGGACAAATTTGAAATTTCTATTCTTTCAGTCATATTTTGAAACATTGAATTCAAAAACTGATGAAATGGTATTTTTAAAAATTAATTTAAATGAACTTATTTTTAGATATTTTTATATTGTTTGATCAGATGAGTAGACCAGCCATTCCTTACACCGATAAAGTACAGAGTTCTTTAAAGGACGGCTTCCGAAACATTTTCAATACTTTATTGCATTTGAATATCATTAATAGAAGAGAGAAATTAACTCATGAAATGAAAACACTTTCATCGATGGTTACATTTATTAATGAATTGCTTTCTGACACTTCCATCAAATGTTTAACAGATTTCAATGTAAACTAATTATAGACTTTAATTATAACTAATTTTTATATTTAGTTTTCAGAGTCGTTCCGAACAATTGTTGGAAGAGTTCAACGACTTAACAAAAAACTAAAACCCAATTCTCCAAAAGAAATTGAATTAAAAATATTCATTTCATTGTATTCAATGTTAGCGATTCAACTCTTCGAAGATAATGAAGACTTTCAGAATATAATTGTGGTACTTTTCTTTTTATATCATTACTTCAATTTTCTTAAAAGTTTTCTTAACCCAAAAGGATTTGGATGAATGTTCTGAACGATCCATTGATAATGAGTCAAATCAGGACAATTCGAGCCCTTTTTGGGCCGACGTTTTGACTGATTTAATAATTTCAATGTTAACGATGGCCTCGAAATGGTCCAAAAGTATTTTGTTTTCCTGTTTTAGAAATATTCGGAGTCATATTACAAGAAGTGGACTTCAACGCTTAGTCGATGCCATTAACCCTTCAAATGATAATAACCTTTTCGATGGTAATGAAAACGATTCAGATGAAGACGAAATTGAAGGACAAGAAGAAAGTGTTGAAGAAAAGGAAGAAAATGAAGAATCGGGTCCAGATTCTGATTCTGAAGAGGAAGAGGAAATTGATGGAGAAATTGATGAAAAATTTCGAAATGATATAATCAATGCTTTAGGACCGGCCGCTCATAACGATGACGATGAGGTCTTTAATTTCAAATACAATATAATCTAATTATTATTATTTTAGGAATCCGTTTATTTAAGTGATTCAGAGATGTTTCAAATCGATGAGAGTTTGGCCGCAGTTTTTAAAACAAAATATACCGACAAAAAAGAAGCCGAAGACAAAAGAAATTCAATCTTTTTATTTCGCATTCGGTTTGACATTCATTTTATTAATTTTTGTTTTTATTTTTCTATTTTTATTTACAGATGTCTTGATTTGATTGAAGATTTACTCAACCAAAAAGACATTTCTTTAGATCAGGTCTTAGTATTTATCGAACCATTAGTTTCTTTGGCAAAGAGTTTAAGTCAATCTTCAAAACAAAATCAGTTATCGACGAAAGCGATTCAAATGATTTATCAAATCTCCAAAATTAAAGTTACAGACAATAACTCTATTGAGTTAAAAGAGTTGAAACATATTTTCAACAATTTATTGACAAATTTAAGTAAAATAATTCATTTAGAAATGCAAAAAGCTTTGACTCCACTCATCATTTGGTTTGTAAGTCCATTACTTTCAAACTTTTATTTGTTTCTAATATTTTAAACCTATTTTTTTAATTTTAAGATAACTTTGAGTAAAAAACTATTCCCAAACGACGAATGGTATTCAACTGATATCGAAAGTGCTTTAAAGGCTTTCTTCGAAAAAAAGTAAAGAATAAATTTAGTAAACTTTTGTCTAATAATTACTTTTATTGTTGACAGCAATTGTCAGATCCCAACCCTTTTCTTTAATAAATTGTTTTCTGTTCATTACGTAAGTAACCATTTATTGGATTAGTTTTATATTAAATTTGATGTAATGATAGGATATTGGATTTAAACTTCATTTATTGATCTGTGAGTATGCATTCAATGAAAGTCTTCGTCCTTTCAAGAGGTCGGCCGCCGTTGAAGTTCTATTAATTTTGTATAAAATCAAAACTCCGGACAATTCAAACGTTAATTCAATTTCAAACGAACAAAAGATTTCTATTAGAGATAAATGTGTAAAAGAGTTGAGCACTCAATTGATGGCTGAAAACTTGAAATCACAGTTTGTGAAGGAATTACTTCAACTCTTCTCGTCGTTTGAGAATAATCTGAAGGACCAAAATCCAGAACTAAAAGTATTTCACTAAAAATTTATAAATTTAACTAAAGTTTAATTGTTTAGCTCTCGAAAGAAGTCTATCAGGAGTTGACCTCAAAATTAAGTGCCCTCTCAAAACAGAAGAGGAAGAAATTGAACGCAAACTCTATTATTAAGAAAATATTTTTGGGCGCAAATTAATTCATATTTTATTTTGATTTTATTCCTATTTTAATCATTTGATATCAATTTTGAGATTAAATACAAATTAAATAATTATTTCAATCTTTGAATAAAATTAAAAATTGAATGATTGGCACAGAATAATAAGTTTACAGATTTTAAGTCAATTCTTTATATTCTAAATATTTGAGAAGTCTTTCTGGAATTAAATCAGTTTTGGGTTCGATTAACTTCGACTGTAAATGCCTTCCAATTGCTGTTCGACATAAAAATAATAGAGATTTAACACAAGAATGACTTTCCATTATTATTACGGATCCCAAACGAGTACTGAAATTCATTATTTATATAATTAAAGAATGATTTCAAAAGTGAGTACTAACCCGACAGCCAGTAATCGACCTGAATTGGAATAAGTGCAGTACAATCCCTGAGAAACTGAACCGATAGCTTCCGGTTCGCAATTGTTTAATAAATCCCAAATTCTAACAAATCTATTGAATAATTCAATTAAAACAAAATTTTCATTAAAATGTCAGTCAATTACCCGTCGTCTGCAACCGTTGCGATGTGTGAACCGTCGGGACTGAATGAAACACTTCCTTCAAAGAGTCAAAAGTTATTTTATATTAAAATTATATGAGTACTCACTTATGAAATGTCCGTTTTCTCCCCCCGCGTATATCAGAGTTGGCGGCGGTTTTACTTGACTTTCAAATCAATATTTTATTAATAATTCACAGATTTTTGTAGAAATAATACTTATAGTGATGTAAAATGTGTCCATTGATTGCATTCCAAACAATAAGTGTTGTGTCCCACGAAACTGTTACTATCAAACGGCTATCGGGAGAGAAATCAGCCGACACTACATTGTGATGGTGTGCGTCCAGTATTAAACGAACAGAGAAGGTATCCGTTGAATAAACGGTCGCCTATTTATAGTAATTATTGAGATTTACGTCAAATATTTGTCGTTATAAAACTTTGTAAACAAATTTCGTAATTTAACTAAACTTTTGATTATTTTTAAGTCTATTCTAAAATTTTGAATCATTTGTTTTTCAGTTAAATAGCGATAACTTTCAAAATAACTTTCAATAAGAAATCATATATAAACCAATGAAATCATTTTAAGGACAGTTAAGGGGCACTTATTTACTGAATATAATGATAATTGCAAGGTCAATTGCAATTAAAAATCGGCTTATGACTCATAAGTTATGAGTTTTAAGTTTTGACCATTTTAAAGACTAGAATACCATGGTCAATATCGTCAAAATATTCGAAAGATACTTAAAAAGCTTTTAAAAATAACATAAATTTAAACTAGCAAATGTTAGCTACTCTAGCTACTATTGTTTATTATTAAAGAAAAAATATAAAATAAGTTTCAACCTAGGATGCGAAAATAGAGTAGTTTTTGGAGTAATATTTTTGCATTATTAAATACTATTACCATGTTAATATAAAAAGTGTACCCTTTAATTTCATTTATATGTAGAATATTTAACCTTTCCTATACGTTATATCATGGTTCAAATCCCTATTATAAAGCGAAAGTACTGACCAATGAGTATAAATAAAGTTCTCTAAAGTTGAACTCTAAAGTAAACAAATGATTTTAATAAGACCTCAAATATTTTTTAATTTTAAACATTTTTTCTAGGTATACATTTTTCTTGATGATATCTTCAAGCGCGCACATTAAAAAGTTCAACACTAATACAGTGTTCGCCAATATAGGGGGAATAATTTTTATGACGGAAAATAAAATTAAAATAAAATTTCTATTTCTTGACCGATTTTAATGATCTTGGTGTCAAAATAAAATATAGGATGTTCTTTATCAAGTAAATATTGAAAATAATTAAAAATTATCTTAATTCAGGCTAATTCAAAATTGTAATATTTACTTAATGTTTTCAAGCTAATAATTTTAATTTAGAAAGATATTGTTCAAAATCCTAATATGAAAATTTAGTTTATCATACCTAGTTAAAAATTTAATAAACAGAAATAGATTATCTTTTTAACTTTTTGTAAAAGTCAATTATTAGTAACGCATCAAAAATAAACCTTTTTAGACTTTACGTTTAAATCTGTGGTTCAATTAAATTTTTCAGAAAATGCTTTTTTCTCTTTTAAATTCTGCACATTATACATTTGGAACTTTTTAAATATCTCAAACGGCTTAAGAATGACAAGGTTATATGTGAAATTTTAACTGATTTTTGGAATATTTTACAGTTGCATGTTGATTTTCAAACCTTTGCATATTATCTAAACTAGAATATCTAATAAATTAGTGATATAAATTTGATTTGAAAATTCCAACTCTAACCTAGTTAAATTAGTCTCCCCGTTTTGGGAATTATTCCCCCCTATATTGACAAAGACTGTATATATATTGAAATTTTTCAATTAAACTTTAAACCTTTAATAGTTTTTTAATATATTATGCAATTATACATTTTCAAGGGTGAAAAATTAGCCTGCAAATTTTAAAATGATAAAATATGAAAATGTATTAAAAGACTTTTTATTTACTTGGATAGAAATGTGTAAATGCGATTTTTATAATTTAATCTTGATTTTTTATTAAATGGATCTAACCTCATTAAAATTTTTCTAATTGTAAATTTGGTCATATGATAAAAATTATAAACTAACTAGATAAAATATTTTTTTATTATTTAAATAAACTTAAAAACAAGTTCATTTTAATTGCCAAAACTAAACTAAACATATCTAATTTAGCTAGATTGAATTTTATTTTCAATTTAAATCTTTAAGAATTTTGCAAAAAAATTAGAATTGTTGTTTTAGAATAAATATTCAAGTCTATTTTTAGAGCATGAATTAGAATAATCATTTATTTGTTTGATAAAAATAAAGTTTACAAATTAATATAGACACTTATGTTAATTAGAGATCTTATGAAGGCCGACGTTATGAACTGACGTTTGTTAAAACAATTAATAGGCAATGAAGGTCTCAAACCTTATAAATGGCTATTGTTGGATACGATTTTACTACCTTATTTTAAAATAAAAAGTTAAAACAAAATTAAATTAATTTTTCTTTAATCTAGTCTATTTTTTAATAAATAAAAACACATATTTTTCACAAATGTTTTATCCAACAGTTTCGCGGTCCGTTTTTTATAATAAAATATCAAAGATAAACTTTATCTTCATTTTTCATTCAATCTTATATTTGAAAGGTTATTTAAATTAATAAAATGAAACAACTTTATTTTAATTTTAAATTTTTATAAACAATTTTAATTTGTATTTTAGTTAAATAGTTTAGCGCATAAAAAGTAGTTTAAGATTTCAAAATTAACTTAAACATTAAAAATAGATTTTATATTTTAGATAGAAATCAATGTATTTAATTGTATAAATATTTTTTAGAAAAATCTTTATAAATTTAATTATTATTAAAACCTTACTATGTTAATTTTAATTATATATTCAAGGTAAATTTAATGGTAAATTAACGTTAACAGTAGTTTCTATTAAATAAACATAAAATTTAAATCTTTTGTTAAGAGAAATTATCAAAAAAAATTTTTACAAAAATAAAATTAAAATATTAATATTTTAAAGTATAAAACTGTAACTTAATTTTATGTGTCAAATGTATCCATAATACAGTTATTGCGTTTTTAAGATGCACTCATTTTGTCTATGTATTTCTTGTAATTTTCTATGGAATTGAATTATTTCTTAACCCCAAATATGGTTTTGACTAAGGTTTTTCAATTAAATTTTATTTTATTTTATCTATTATATTTTCTTTAGAAATTGATGTTATATATCATGTTCATTATTTCAGAAATAACAAAGTATATAAATTTTTATTAATGAATTTTATAAATGAGATCAAATTTGAGTTAATACGTCTTTTTTCTTTTTTCAATATTCTTATTTAATTTAAATATATCAGCTTGCAAAGTTTAAAATTTTAAAAATTCCAATCAATAAAGTTTATAAATTTCTGAACATATTTTTATCAAATTAGGTATTTAAAGAAAATTAAATTATTGTATTTATATACCAAGTTTCGTTATAAAACCTCTATCTGTTCAAAATTTATTTGCAATTTACTAAATTCCCTTATAAAAGTTTAAAATGAAAATATTTTTTTAATGAATATTATTAATAGCATTATTTTGTTAAGGTATTTACTTTATTGTTGCTAAATTTTGAACAATTAAAGGTATTTAAACGAAACTTGATATTTAAATACGGTATTTCAATTTGCTTTAAATAACCAAATATCATCAAAATATGTTGAGAAATTTATGAACAGGATAAATTGGAATTTCCAAAATTTTAAACTTTGCAAGCTGTTATTTTTAAAATAAATAAGAATATTGAAAAACAAAAAAAGGCATATCGGCTCAAATTTGATCTCATTTATAAAATTCATTAATAAAAATTTAATCTTATATCTTGAATCCAAAAGTCATGTCACATAAGTTATTGTATGCAACCCTTAACTTTAATTTTGCCATAAACTACAAATTGAAATAAAGTTTATAATAATAATGTGAAGAAAATTTTAGTTTAAAAATGCCATTAAAAATTAAAAACGAATTAATTAATTAATTTGTTTTTCATTTCTAAACAAATTAATTAATTTTATTTCATATTATTCTTAACATTCATTCATATTATTCACTAAATTAGATGCTTTTGTCACTTTTCTAACTTGAATTAATCCTATCTTAAATTCAAAATCCTGGTCCCAAACAATTCAAGATAGGAGAGTTAGCAGTATTTTAATTTACAAAATGTAAATTATTTTCTTGTAATCAAATAGATAAAGCTAGATTTTTCTAATTGGAAACATGCTCATTTGAATAAAAATTAGAAAAATTTATACCATATTCTCTAACTTTAGGCGCCATGGCACCTAATGTCAGTTTCTTAGAGTGGGTGGCGTACTAACTAGTTAACACGACACACAGTTTCGACTGAAATAACGAGTCAAATGCCAAAAAATTAATTAAAACTTTAGTAATATTCCAAATTAAATGAAATAAAATATCATTACTCATAACCACTTCCTGTCAGTCAATGCTTTTGTGATTACAAGTAGTCATCATTTCATCCCTAAAAATGTTACAAAACAGTGATTTGTCTTCAAATGAAAACCTTTTTTGCCACACAATCGACGATAACAGTGAAGATATGAGTCAAATTCAAAGTATATCTGATAAATAAATGTATTCATTGCTATAAATATGAGATATCACAATATGGCGGGTTATATCAGTCTTTAAGAGGGAGTGGCTTATTATCTAGGTAACACACCGTGCTATTTTGAAGTATATCTGATTCTTGGACCTGTCACATAAGGCTCCATGGCGCCTTAAAGTTAGAGAATACGGTATTAATGATTTAATTTTCGCGTAATAAAAAATTTATAATATACAGTTTTATAATTTAACATTATAATTTCAAAACTTTAAGATTGCATTTTTAAAATAAAAAACAAATTTTTCAAAAATTCAGCCTGTTCCAAAACTAGAACCAAAACTTTCTCTTCTGTTTATAATTGTGCCTTAAAAGGGTTTTCATATGATACCCACATTTATTGTGGTTATCGTTGGAGAACATATTCTAATTTGCATAAATAATTATTTGTAATTGTTTCAAATAAAATTTATGATTTCAAAACTATCATGCATATTAATAATAATAGGTTATATATTATTGATAAAAATCAATTCAATCGAATGTGCTTTACACATTTTATTAATATGACCTTATTTTTCTAACTTAATTTTATAATCAAGGGAGAATAATGTAATATTAATTTATAAAAATAAAATAATTATATGAAATATAAATTAAATCTTACTTTAAGGGAAATTATGAAACAATATTTGAAAATTTATATTAAAATATTAATCTTACAAAGTTTTAAACTGTAAATTAATCATATACATCAAATTTATCGTATAAATTGTTTGAGCAAGTAAAACCTTTGGCAAACACTGGAAAGAACATTTATTATTGATGTTAATTTAAATAAATAATAAATTATTTTTAAAATAAATTTAAAATTAACTTTTATATTTCTCAAAAACTATTTAATCACTTTAAATAGATTAAATTTAATAAAAAATTATAAAATTAATATACAGTCGAACCTCTATTTTGTGACTCACTATTTTAGGGAATTTCGATTTTAGGGACAAATTTTCATTGCACCGGA
>JAQFZM010000764.1:0-25468 GCA_034695785.1 Galumna obvia | reverse complement strand
TAAGAAATAGCCCACTGATAGAGGGAGAGAGAGAGAGAGAGAGAGAGAGAGAGAGAGAGAGAGAGAGAGAAACTAAATGTCAGATACGGAGAAAAAATAGTAAATAATAAATACGTTGAGAATATGTTTTGCATAATAAGGTTTGGCATTGAATGCATATAATTGTTTGTGAATTTTCAACTCTAATATAAAATTGAGAGGTCGTCGACAAAGAGATGAACAGTTTATAAGTTTGTGTCACAAAATCGAAACGATATTCAAATTTATTCGTATATTTATATTTATTATTCATATATTTTTGTATTCATTTATTATTATTTTTGTTGTGAATGTTGTGAAACATTTCTCTTCCAAACCATAACTTTAACGATGAGTAGTAGTTATCTCATCGTCTTTTATGAACCCAAAAAGACATTGCCTTCAGTTATATTTTAAGGTAAGTCTAAATATATGATATACTCGTCTAATATAATAGTCATAGCAATCATATTCATAGCAATATTATATCTAAAGTCCAGTGCGATCGGAATACCATATATTCACTGCTGTTATGCTTTGACTGCGGTTTAAACCTATCATTAGAGCTACTGATCTGTGGCGTCACTTCGGATCTGTTCAGCTGCCCGGCCATTACAGCCCTATCACAGCCCCATCACCAGCCATTCCAAAAAAGCATTTCATAAAGAAGTTGAAATTTGTGTGTCTGTCCCCTACCATCACAGCCCTCCTAATGACAGACTATTCACTTCACTATTCAGTACTGCACTTGACTCTTACTCTTACTCTGACTTTTTTTTGCTCATTTTCTTAAAGCAATGATTTGAGCGTTGCTTTAAAAAAACACCTGAAATATATTCTAAGTCTTCAGACAAATAATACATTCATTGACGACAAGAAAAGCTTTTAATGAGTTGTCGGTTGAGAGGAATCTTAAAGGTCTCGACCACTAAAAACCTCATTTGAATAATTGAATAACAATTCGTCAAAAGTTGTAATTATTTGGTTCCAAAAGACCTGAAACAAAACCCGAATGAATACCATTTGAATAGGATTTTGAAGAGTTTACTCAAAATGGATTTAAATCATATGTATTGACGAATGAATGCATTGATATTTAGCAACAATTTTCTTAAAACGGGTTGAAAGAGGAGTTACACAAATTTTTCCTCCACTTCTTATCCTTTGAGAAAAAACCGATAACTTAATTGTCTTTAAAATATTCAGAAAATTTCTTTGAGCCAACATTTGTGGCAGAGTTTCACTTCTAAAAAATCTTATGATTTTCAATGTCATCCAACACTCAGTATATGTTTTTCTTTATCTCTGGATATCATTTAAAGTTTCGCAAGAAATCGATCGCATATTTAATAACCAATAATAAGAAGCAAAATATCAATCAGTTTTCAATAACTAAATCATTAAAAATACTGAAACAAAATAATGAATAAATAATTTCGATTAAGAGAATCAAAAAAACGTCCCTTTCCTCCAAACCATTGACTATTTTTGGTAAATTGCAATTTTAGAGCCAAATATTAGGCACAGGTAAGACTGCATTCATATTAAATGATTCGATATGAAAACATGACATTAACTTTAGATTCGGGACATGACTTACAATTGACTTCATTTATAAGACATATCATTGGTTTCTGTTCTGTTCCTTCTTTTCATAGACTAATGATTTAAAACATAAATTTCTTAATGTTTGTGTACAGTATTATTATTGCTGTATATATAACCAATGCTTCATAACCTAGCTAATTATCTCTCTCCCTCTCCCCTATCCATCTCTTTCTCTCTACTTTTGATACATTCTTAAAGCGGTGTCTTTTGGTATGTTTTGTGAGTCATTCAATATAAGAGTTTCATTGTATTTGTTGTAAACTGTTTTTGAGAGTCCGTCAAATTTAAGAGCAATTCATTGAATTAAAATATTTAATACATAATAAGACATAAATCGTATGAAAGTTTCATAACATAACAAAAGTTAACAATTTATTATAAAAGGGCACAACTGTTCCCTTCATATGAATAATATTGTGAAACAAAATAAAAAGTTTCTGTTCTCTCAATAATAATAATAAATTTTTAGTCTAACTTACCATAAGCTGATTAGGCATAACATATGATTACTTCAAAGAAATGGTGTTCTCTAACACTCGGGACAAACGTCAGAGATTTAAAAATTGCCGAAAAGAATTTGTTAAATACATTTAACTTATTTTAAATATTTGTGATTATGTGGGAGAAGGCAGTGGAGGCACAGAATAGGAAAAGAGAGGAAAGAATAGGAAAATTGAGGAGAAGAGGAAAGGATTGGAAAAAGAAGAAAAGGGTCGTCAATACTCTACGAAAGTGATATATTCTGTAAATCATTTTCGTGGAAATCAGTTATAAAATTAGATTTTCTCCAATTGTTTATCGCTTTAAAAGAAAAGTTGAATAAAATTCAACTTAAGTTTGAGTTATATCTCTCTTTATTTCTACTGAAATAAATGCAATTAAGAGATGAAATTTTGAGTGCATTTCTCTTATGGGAAGACATAATAATAAAACGCTTAGTTTGTGTCTAATCATTAAGAAAGCCATCGATAACTATAAAACATTGACTGAGAAAAGCAGTTCACGAATACCTGAGCGAAGAATAAAAATAAGTAAAAAAACAATATAATGTCTTCGGTTTAGAGCCGTTGGAATCAACGAAAATAATAGAAATACAAACGAAAATTGAGACGAATCGTCAGATAATGTTTTCAACAGTAGTTGAAAACCTTAAATAACAGTTTGACCGGTAATTATCGTGATCTCAAATATGGGATGAGGATGAAGTGCGAGCCATAGACGCACCATATCTAGTGGTGGCAGTGGCTAAATCGTGAGCGAGCACCTGCTCTTTCTCTAATTCACTTCCATCTCGATTGTAGTGAACTTCTCTAATATTAGAGCTAACGTTGATTTACATGTAATGTATTTTTGGTTTTGTTTCGTCTTTATCTGAACCAGACTTTACATAAGAACACAATTCATGATATATTAATATCAGTTGAATTCGTTAATACATTTTTTTGGGAACCAATGCATTCATTGATATCATATATGTTTGTCTAGAATTGAAAGGCGAGTGAAGTCCAGCTGCAGCTCTAAATAATGATAGTTCGTGTGTCCGTAGACACCAATTACCAAATCATTATTCTAAACACCTTCAGTTAGGAAGTTATACCTGAGCTCATGAGTTGGCCATACGTCGAATGATGTTTATTGAGAATCGGAAAACTATTTTTCTTTATTATTATTAATAATATAAGTTGTGCTCTCCTTTTGCTCGAATCTATTACTTCGATGAATAAATTTGATTTCTGAGTGCGTGTCTATTCATCTCTGTTTTCCTATCTATTTATTAAAAGCTATTTATGCAGTGCTTCACCAATTGATTCTCAGTAAAAAAATGTGGCGTTCCTTTCCTATTCATTTTTGGGTATTTCTTGATTTGATTGAATAATAAATTTCTGGAATTTTATTATTTTTAATCTAATATTTTAATTTATTGCCCGCCGTTCGACCCAATTGTTTCATTCATTAGACAACTGTATTACTGTTGAGACAAAAAAAATTTATTGAAAACTTTGATTAATAATTATTTTTTTTACAAAACATGAAATGTTTGTTACATTTCTAGAAAACTCCGAATATGAAGAAAAGGGTGAGAATTAGATAATAGATAGAAATGAAAATCTGTTTGACTGGTTGTGGGAAAAGTCTTTTCATAAGGAGAGAGAAGTTTTCATTAATTTTAATTCAATGGAGAAAAAGATTTTTTACAGAAATTAAAAAAATGTGAAATGAATTGTAAAACGGATTAAAAATTGCAAAATAATGATTACACTAATAATGAGGTGGAAATGAATTTATGAATAAAAGCCAACAAACATAACATAAATTGCAATTAATGGCAAAAAAAGGGGACATTATGTTGAAGAGGCCATTTGCCTAAGAAAGTCAGTAGAGAGCTGTGCTCTAAACGAGAGTAAAGCAGATGAAACAATAACTATCACCTGCTGTCAGACATTCAGGAATTTAACGATTGGAGCAAAAAAGTTGAGTTCTTCTGATAAAAAACTTACATTAAGTCTATTATTGCATAATAATTATGAGACGAATAAAAACTTTTATAGACAATGACTGATTGCACTCTATCTTTGGTCTCTCTCTCTCTCTCTCTCTCTCTCTCTCTCTCTCTCTCCTCATCTTTTAGTGAAAATCATATTTAAATGCATAAACAGAAGCGATGGTATTATAGTTTAGATTCACTGAACAGTAGAGTAAGGAATAGAAAATTAGGGAAAAGTAATAAGTAATGGAACAGGTTTTCACCGGCACTTGTATTGCTCTTTATTCGCATATTGAGCTCTGGCTATGCTGTGTGTGTGCGCTTAAAAAGTCGTGATTTCACATGAAGCACATGAAGCACAAGTGATTAATTACAATATATATAATATATTTTGGATTATTAACAGTCAGTCCAATACTACTGAAGTTATCGCAAGAGATACCACTTGTTTCCCATCGACTCTAACCATAATTTAGTGCAAAAAAGAGAGAAGAATAAACTGTATTATCCACTCGTTTTGAATTATCCACTGCCAGTTGAAAAATGTGGTGCACTCGCTCTGGCAAATATACCTGCATAACACACACACACACATACAGTACACAATATTGATCTCTAGCTGTGCCAGAGCTCAGGTGCAATGTGTGCCGGTGTTGTGCTACTGCCTACTCATTTAAAGTATACTAAACGGAATGATAATTCCTCTCACGTAATGTTCAGACTCTCAATTTGACCGAAACCAGAATTAGATGAGATTCTTGAGTACAGAATTATTGATAGAGAAAGAAGATCTGCACCTGACTATGTGTGCGATACAAGTGCTCATACGGTGAGCGCCCACCGATCGGCCAATGAATTACCGCATCTTCTCATCTAAATCTGTGATCTATTGAGAGAATTATGGGAATTATGGGAGTTTTGGGAGTCTGACAACAGGCAAAGCACAGTAACAGAACAGACAGACAACAGGCAGTACACAGTCAGAGAGGAAACTATCACTTCATTAATAATCATAAGATATAAGAGAATTATTACTCTTTTATGTTTCGGTATTTTATTTTTCGCGAAATACACGAAAAATATTTGACGTGAGATTCATAACAATTTGTTTCCAACTCTTACTTTACTTTCATTTCATTTTCACAGATATTTCTTTTATTTAATGTTCGCAAATATCTCTCTCATAGTCCAGACCTCTCTTGCGATTGAGTGGAAGGCCTTTCAAGTCATGCATTGACTAAATTAAATCACTGACAAAATGAAAGAAAATGATTGTTCTCTAAATGATAGCATATATTAGACATCAATAGTGGCTATTATTAAATTGTCGGCCAAAAGAATTCAATGTCAACTCTTAATGAATGGCATAGTCTAGTGTTGTGTCATATATCACACTATAATCAAATAGAATGGAAGGAAAGCCTTCTGTAATTAATTGATAATTCATTCGATGATAAATCATATTTTTCTGACACTTTGTTGTTCGTAATGAACACAAACAACAAAAAGAAGGAAACATTTTTTCTTGTAATTCAATTTTTTGAATAATCTCTTTCTATTCTGTTCGCTCCCGACTTCTCAGAGATCAGGTATATAACAATAGAATCGGTCCTTATTTTCATTAGCCTAACAAAGTGGCCATGCTCATTTTGTAATCTTGAGGTTCTCTTCATTAGCGTTTTATTGTATAAATGCTAAACAATTTCGTTAATATTAAACAATTTTAATGAAAAATAACATAAAGAATGAGAAATACTTTAACATCATTTTAAGCGCATTATTATTATGAAACAAAAGCACAATTCATCAGAAGTTAGTACTTAATTGTTTGGGTCAAAGCCTGTACTCCAATAGTGACTGAAGAGCTTCTGTACACTTCTATGGAAATAAAATACAATTTGACAATAATTATAAACGCACTGAAAAAGTAATTTTCACAATTATGGTAATACCAAGAATATTAGCTCTGAGCTAATCATTTATTAAATCTCTACGTCTAGAAGTTTGACACATAGAGCACACCATAAAATGAAAAAAATGATATATCGCTCACTAATTAAGAACATTTTGGCGGAGAAGGAATTTTCTCTCAAACCAATAGACAAATCGGTCGATACTTCCAATCGTTTAGTTTTTTTTAAATTTGATTTTCAGAGCTTTCATTAAATGCATAAAAGTGTTGCCAAAAGTCATTTGAAATGTTTGAGAATATAAACAAAAAATATATCGAAAATCATTTTTTTTAGTTTTTTTCCAAAAGAGAGCTTTGATTTGATTGCAAAGTAATCATAAATTTCTGGAACGGAAAAAATAACCAAATCTAATGTCAAACCATTGATTGCTTCAATACTTGGAAAAGAATTAATGAATTTCTGTTCGAAAAGTGGTTGAAAAAAGGGTTTAATAAAAATTAAATGATATAAAAAAGAGATTTTAATGATCTCTGAATGAGAAAAACAAAATCATAATAAAAAAGATTAATAAATAAGAGGCGAACTCTAAGAATTCATTACTCGTCTATAATATGGTTTATAATAGGAGACAGTATTAGATGGTATGGACTGACGTTTTGTTTATGAAGGCATACATTAGTTCGCGTGAGAAATGCCATCAAAAAATTGTTTCTATCGGTCGTCAAAGAAATTTCTTGAGTCAGTGATAGCACTGTTTCTCATCATTGAGAGCATCGGTGCTTCACTGGTTAATATGAGCTCAGGTACAGTAGCAGAGGATGTGCTGCTTCTGATTCAGTGGCTCTAATATAATCAGTGATTGAGAAGAGTTCAGATCAGATATTGCCTAACAGAAAGTCAGGTGGAGTTTAATATTAGTAATATATGTTATGTTAAGAGTTATAGGGAGTTATAGGGACTGGAAGGGACTGCACGACTCGCACTAATTTATCAGAGCTATGCTCTGCCAACACAAGAGACGAACCAAAATTATTTTTTCTTAATTTGAAGGCATATCTCTTTTTCAAAGGGAAGACAACACAAAACTTTGATAAAGAATCAACAGAACAGACCATTTATACGGCCATATATTATGCGTATAAATATATAAAAAATACTCATTTCTTATTCTTATATCTTTGCTCTGATTTATATATATTGGTTGCCATAACCAGTGGCATAGCTTTAGGTGATGGAAGAGAGAACGCCTATAATTAGATGGTATCGACAATATGTAAACGGTAATCTCAAAACGTACATCACATGAACAGTGTTGGCCGCACATCGAATAAATGGGTGTGGCCTCAGCCAGAGTTTTATATTAAACCCATCTCTTGAAGGCATCTCTGCATCTCTTGATGACTACTCTATGCTCTTATGAGAACTAGAACTGGTCTGCACTCATCCAAAACCATTTTTTCTTCTTTTTGCCACTAATTTTATGGAAACTTATTCTTAGTCTGAGTTTCGGTGTTTATGAACTAATGTTTGCCTAAAAAGTGTCTCTGATATTAATGTAAGACTTGATATATACCATCCATTATATTTGGTGCAGCCATAGCACAGGCTTAGCACAGGTAGAGCAGATGCAGTATAATCATAGGAAGGCGTGTTCGCACACATTCAGTATCGTCTAAAATCATAATTGTCTTTGAGTTTGGAGTCACTGAAGAGCAGCTCTTCTTCTCCTATATTTCAAACGATATTAATAACAATTATTAACGAAATATGAAAAATAGGAAACACAAAAAACAACAACAAATCAAATAAAAAATCGAGCACAACCTGAACACTACCTGAGCACTACCTGAGCACTACCTGAGCACTGCCTCAATCGAGGAATGTTTTCAAAACTAATTTCTAGAGAATCAACAATTGACAGATACCTTCTCTCAGCTCTCAATTATTGGTTTCTATTCATAAATCCATTGTATTCTTAGATATTCTTTTTTAAAGACTAATAGAAAAAACTTTCTAACAGTAAAGGTAGTGCTATAAAAATAGTAGTGCTCTGCCTCTGCCTCTGCTACCAGTGCTGTATTAGAAAAACATTATTTCAATTTTTTACTTTTCTTACAGTTGAGCTGTCAGTACAGCTCAATGATCCCGAACCTAATATTTTTCTTTTCTGCGAGTATTCTATTAATGTTAAGTTTAGTCTGAGTAGAGATATATGTTATTCCCTGTGGTTTTTATAACTCAGTCGTCAGTTATAGAAAATTATACTAATAATTACTTCTTTTAGAAGTGAATGTCATTGGGATCGTGCACTCTCTCAGCACAGGTAGCACTGATTGGCATTGACCACAGTTACTAAAACTATGGAAATGATTAATTGTTAGATTTGTTTCCCCACAAAATGAGTGGAAGAAAAATCTTTGTTAGAAATCTCTGCTAATATGTATTGTATGGATATTACTGTGTATTACAGTTTGGGTATAACTTATGTTTTAGTTGTAATTCTTTTCGGTTGAATCGCACGACTAAACAATTGTTGCGTTTTATAGATATAATAGAGATATAATGCAATAGTTTTGCAAAAATTTAAATAATCCTCAGATAATATAATAATTACTTTACTCTTATGTTATGCTACCTATTCTTCAGGTGTTGTTCTCTTATGCTGTTCTGTTATGATCTCTTATTTCCTAACAATTTTATTGATAGCCTTAAACAGTGTTCTGTTAATTATGCCATTCATTTGTATACTTAAGGACAGTATTGATTGTTATTTAATTTGTTGGCCGTCAGCGCCAAAACAAAATTAGTTTAAAAAGATTTTAAACTTTGATTTTCTCTCATTTTTTATTGTCATTATATTAATGGCTTAAACTCTGTTTTCGTATAACAAAAACCGCTTTAATAAGAATATCAGAAAAAGCGATCAAAAACTAGAATAAGAATAAGAAATTGTTATCTAATATTCGTTATAAGCCTTTTGTAAAACCCCTACAAAACAAGATTGAGAACACATTTTCTTCTGGTAATCCCTTCTGTGATCTCATTTTTTTGTTGTGTTATTCTTTTGCTTCCAGAGCTCAGAATAACGAGAGTAATGCAATTGATATGATATTCACAATATGTGTGCGAATACCCTCAGAGGCAGAGGCAGACCATTTTTGTTTTGTGTTATGCCTTCTATTTGATAACCTCTTAAATAATAAATTAGTAAATATTTAAGGCTCTGAGAAAAGTCATTCTCCAGAGAAAGAAAAGGGGAATATATTTGTTGGAGTATTAGTCCAGTGCTTCCAATGCTTTTCCAACAATTTTTATTTATGAAGTGCCCATTCGTTATACTTGACTGCGAAGCACTTCTAGTATTGATTAGGACTCGATTTAAGCTCAGGTATAGTCTTAAATATGTATGAGAAAGAAAAACGGGAGCAAAACCATCAGCACAACAACTATGGGTAGAAACGATCGGTCTTTTAATAAGTTTATGCAAATCGAAAATTGTTTATCAATTGCTTTAAACTCTATTATCTTCTGAGAGTAAGGGCTAAACAGTGAGAGCTTTACTCAAACGATACGCATTTGAATCGAGAATTTATATATAAATTACATTTGAAAACAAATTCATTATTTTTCACTTCACAAGAGATCTCTTTCTCTGATCTTTCATTCAGTTTTTGGCTCCGAAAGAGAGATATTTTTCTTACTGTTTTTGCGCTGACTTTTAATTGCAATTTGATTTACATTCAGTACTTTAAATGAGACGTTTTTCAAATAACAAGCTTTTAATTTTCAGTTAAATTAGTGAAACACCACTTGATTTTGATGAGAAAAATAGCATCTTATAAACTTTTTAATGCCAGGAAAAAGTTATTTACCTTAAACTGAATTATTATTAAACATTTTATCATTCAATGATAAAACCGGCATTTCTTTGAATATAAAATTTATATATATTTCTGTCGATATATATAACGAGAAATATGTCTTATTTTCGGCGCTTATTTTAATGCCTCAATTTTAGGACCCATTTATTTAAAAACCACTTAACTATTCAACTATATTTCCAATGAATTTTTCAATCATTTTATTTTTATTATAAAATCTCTTTTTTTCGCTCAAAATATATTCCAACTAATGATCAGAAATGAAAGGTATGCGCACTGAAGGAAAGTCACACATAATTGCATTAATATTGCACTCAACGCCTACTTCTATCTCTAATTGACTTTCTTTTAGACTTAAGTCTTTTTAGACATAAGTTTGTATTGAATTACATTTAAATTGTTTCCTAAGTTTTGGGAATTTTAGACAAAACCATTAAAACTGAAAAATACAGTATTTTATCATTTAATTGAAACGACAGAAAATTTCTCTGAAATTAATTGTTTCAATCTATTGGCTAAAACTTTTTTTCTTCTAGCAATCAGTTCATTATCTAAATTGATAGATCAGTTTCTTAATTAGCAATTAAGAGAACCTCGAATAGAATACGAATTCTAAAAAATATTCAGAAAAAAAGTATTAAACTTTTAGAACAAAAAAATTGCTTTTAATGAGAGAAAAGAAAAACAATTTTCTCAGAACTCGAACTCTACCGTAAAATAAATTCAGAATAAATAATAGATAAGAATTAATTCATAAAAATCAAAATCCAGTTCTAAGTAATGGAAAAAATTCAAAGTCAAGAGAATTATAAAAGAGTTATAATTACTGATAAAGTCTAATACTAATAACTAGCTCAGTTTTAACTGACTTAATATTAGTCACAAGTGTGGGCTAACCTTAACCCATAAGCACTGTTCGTTTTTTTATTGGAATTATTTTAGAAAAATATAGAAAAAGCAACAAGAACAGATTAAAACTAATAAAAATATCAGTTAAAAAGAGGATCAGAAGAGAGAAAAATAAGGAAAAAATAAGTGAATTATTGTATGAATAATGAGTTTCGTTGCACTAAAAGTCAGGAATATTTCAATATTCAATTCAATAGTTTTTGTTTGTCTTTTATTTTAATTTTAGTCATAAATTTGAGATAAGTTTTACAGAAAACGAATCAATTATTCATAAGTTTTGATTTATTTTATGTCATTTCAATAAATGATTTATGCGGTTATTGTTACGGACAGGTCCGCCACCGATTCGGATGCTTTGATGAGATCCAGGAAGTCGATGGTCAACGGGTCCGACACTGTAATTGGATCAGATTTGTTAGTTATACGGACCAACTCACAGATTCGGTCAATATTGTGGGCCGACTCATCAGAGGAGAAGTCATATATGAGACCATTACAAACATCGCCCCCAACACAGAAGTTGTAGTCTATTACGACTGTAAGAAATTGAACGATACGTTCAGTCCAACGCTTTACCCATCATTGTTGGCATCGACACCATTAATGCGATCCCATCATCACGCCTTCATATGCCGTCAAACACTTCAGGGTAATTCAATCATTTTAACTAATTTTTATAAAATTCTAGAAAAAATACCCGAAAAGATTTATGTCTATAAAGAAGAGCTTTCAATGATTTTATTGCAATTTCTTGTGATCTCTGGTTGTTTGACCACTAATTCTAATTTTAAAGATATTTTCTTCAATACTAAAGTCAAGAATCGATTGGATTTTTCTAATAAATATTTTGATGAATAATCAGATCAAATATATCGTGATTTTCGGCGATCCTCTCAAATAAGAATTCAAAATAAATATATTTTTTTCATTATATATATATTTATATATTGAGTGCAAAGAAAATAAGATTAAATTTGATTAATTAGTGAGAGCTCTGACAGAACTAACAGTTTAGTCAGTTCCCAATCGCAGACCAAATAATTAATTGGTTTTGAAATTTTTGCCAAAAAAAGAGTTAAATCTTTGATTAATCAATACTTTGAAAGGATTTTGAGTTTAAATGATTCATTAAAATCAGATTAAGAGAAATAGAAATATATTTAAATGAGAAATGTTTTGCCCCAAACAGACAGTCCTTTGGATCTGTCCATGTCTTTAGTGGCGTCGCCCTCTTCAGCCTCATCGCTATCATCCGCCTCTTCGTTATCCATTTCATCTCAAAATGAGAACCAGAAGCCATCGTTGACCGGTCTATCACTGGATCTGTCGACAAAGTCTAAGTCATCGATAGGATCGCTAACTCTTTCTTCGCAGAACTCTATTCTTCACAATAAGATTAATAGTATTAAATCAAAATTGGTTTCCGTCGCACAAACAAACGGCAATAGAGAGTCTTCTGTGGGCACAGAATCTCCGGATCCCATGAGTAAAGCAGCGCCGGTCACTTCTATTGTTGTGAAAAAGCCTCGTGAAAGAACAATGTTACCTTGTGAATACTGTGGCAAAGCATTCGATAGGCCATCCCTTCTCCGTCGTCACCTGAGAACACATACCGGAGAAAAGGTATGTTTGGATTAATTATGATTCAAATGCAGATAAATTAGCGATTAGTAGTCGAAAATACATTAATTGCTGAGTTTTTCCACAAATGCTTTGAATTAATGCTATAATTCCTATAAATTTTTTAATAAATAGTTTTTTTCATCCATAGCCTCACGTTTGCGATGTTTGTGGTAAAGGTTTCAGCACTTCGAGCTCATTAAACACTCATCGGAGGATTCATAGCGGGGAAAAACCACATCAATGTAAGTGTGACTTATGTATTACCTGTGCTCTAAAGTTATTGCTTTTTCACAATAACCCAACGATTCTATTGACAGCAAACAATAGTCAAAGAATATAATAATAGAGACTATATGTGAGCGCTTCACTGATTCTGATAGTGAACAGTATAGTCATATTTATCCATAATCATAGCATAGAGCTGTGTCATTGTATTTGTGCCTAACCTGTGCTTTACCTCCCCTTTAGAGGCATAGAATTTTCAATTAAATTGAGGCAAAGTTTCAATTTTTCATTCGTCACTAATTGTCTAATTTATAATAATTTAATCGTTTGTTTAACTCATGTTTAGGTCCTATTTGTGGAAAACGATTTACTGCCAGTTCTAACCTCTATTACCATCGTATGACACATAATAAGGTGAGTTAACTTTTGGCTAATTTATCAGTTTATTGAGTTCTGTTTTACATATAAACTGTAAGAATAAATAGAAACGAAGCATAACATTAAGAGTGAAAATTATTAAAGAAAGAAATACTCATATAAACAGTAAAACATAAGTTAATGCGATGTTTAAGTAAGCGTGCAATACATGCGATCAAACGCCAACACAATAGCTAACATCACAACACAACACAACACAGATCAGTACACATACAGGTAGTTATACCCACACAGACACTCTCCTCATGACTATAATTCTACTGACAGTCGAGTATTTCAACGGTCTATCAATTGTTTTTTATTGAATACCTGAACCTATGAGAAGATATGAGAGCCTCGACAGCGATATATTGTTTTCTCAAAAGTATATTCTTTTCCTTCTTCTGCCTCTCATTCTCCCTCTCTTTCTCTCTCTTTCTCTCTCTAACTTTTTTATCACTTTTGGAATCTATTATTCAATGTTTTTTATGATCAAAAAATATGAGATTTTTTGTTGCGATACCGTCTCTGCCGTCTCTTCGATACCAAAATTATTATAATATTCACAACAATTTCTCTTTCATTTTCTTCAAAGAATTGTTTCGTAAACTTATTTTTATGAAGTATTTTATCGAATCAATCGATTGTAGAGAAGCCATTCTTCTGGTGAATAACTTTAGGGGTATAACACACGACATAAAGTGTCGATACATTTGAATAGAGATAGAAATGAGAAGAATAGCATAAAAAATAATTATAAGTTTAAAAGCGTTGGCAGACATTCTGTCATAAGGAGTGTATCGGAAGACAGTGCAGGCATTGATGCGATTCCACAGCACAGGCTTTAAAAACTTATAAAACATAAGTCAAGAGCACAACACTATTGTTGAGAATTGCGGTACAAAACTAAAAATTGTTCGACAATTCGCTAAACAATTGTCGCTTTATTTATGCCAGAAATGGGTTCTAAAGGAGAGTCATATTCTTCCTCCTGAGTCCTATTTTGCCCATATATGCAATTTATTGAATGGTTGTGCCTTTACTGTGCCTTTGCTATGCCTTTACTGTCTTTACTGTAAATATTTGATCCAAGAAAGTAAAAAAAGACTAAAACCTATTAAAAATGCCTCATTTCTAGTAAAATAGTAGAGCGCTCTCGCAGTTGGGTTTGAGTTGGGTTTGACATATAGTGTAGTTTCGCGTAACTATTTATGAACGTTAGGGTGTGGTGTCGTTCAGCGCACAAGTCGTGTGTACACACAGTATGTTATTTTAGGCCTTCCATTGATAATAAGATTTCTCAAAGAAAAAAAGTTTTCTTCAAAAAACAGTAAAGCAATGGATCTCTGTTTTGGAGTAACGTTTTGGCCCTTAAATGTGATGACTCTTATGTGTGTTTTAACGTCGATATTATCCTCAGACGCGTTCCTAAAAACCTTTTTTAATTGTCTTCGGGCAGTGTTTGAACAGCACATTAGCCTGTGCTCAGACCAATCCTCTATGAGGCCGTACAGCACCGGCCAGTAATGTACCAAAAAGTAATTGATCTTATTTATGGCAGAACTCTTCGACAAAAAAACTAAAATAACGACTCAGAGCTAAAACAAGGAGCGGTTGCCTTAAGTTTTTCTCAATTTTCAATGAGTTCTGATTCTGCACTGAAAGGTGCAGTCGCTGCCAGTTATATCACACCCATAGTTATGCTGTGTTTGCATCCCATAAAATCTTCACTAAAACTATGGCATCGATTTGGTCCATAGTCTCACTCACTCTCTGTTCCCGCGAACAGACATTACGAGACCAGTGCCAAGATATGTAGTGCACAGGTATATAATATTCGACCGATAAATTAGCATATCTGGAGTCAGTATTATATTTGAAGCCATCAGATCACTAGTCATTAAGTCTGGACTCGGCTCTGGTTTTTGTTTCTGTCTTAAGACAAGACGTCAAAGAATATTAAGATTAAAGAGAAATCATTTCCGAAACCAAAAATATACCCAAAAGTATACCCACAAAGACTATAATTTCCTTTTTTTTGTTTGTGATATAATGCAATTGGTCTGAGTCTGTCTCTCAGCACAGGTCTATTAAAAACTTGGTTTTTATAAATTGCAAACGAATTACATGACATATAAAAAATATAATACCATTTAAAGTGAAATTTGTAATAAAGTGTCAAATGAATTGAATACAATATGTAAGAGCATTTGATCCCTACTACCTGTGCTCTACAGGTTGTGCTCTACTGTATACTTGAATTAACAGCGAATATTGCCTTATAGTAGTGGAAACACTTTAAAAGCCGATTACATAAAAATAGGAAAAAAAATCTTAACTAAACTCTGATATAAGGAGAGAGTGTTTATGACAAGTGATTTTGATTCAATAGGTATCCCGTCGTGTGCTTTGTGTGCGCTCTGCTGTGCGGAACTCTTTTGATCACTACTTGTTTTATAACCAATTTTCTCGTTTGACCAAAATATCACTTTTTTAACGAATATAAGGCAGAGATGGAGTGGAGATGGAGTGGAGTCGAGACTAAAAAATAGATTTTGGAGGCATTTAAAAGGTTTTAGGGTTTGGCACTACTGAATGGGCGGTGGACTTCATAATAAACTATTCTTTTCTGAGAATAAGGTATCGCCACCACATATTATTATTGTGCTAAGAGTCTGTGCTCTATGGCTTTTGCACAACCATCACATAGAGAGGTGGAGATGGGAAAAGTCGATGATTGCAATGTTAAAGAAGGCCTGTGTTGTGCCTGTACTCTGTCTGTGCTCTGTCTTTATTGAGAGTTGAAATCTTTCATTAACTTTATTTTTTTGAAGGACTACTCAGTTGTTGAATGTCTGAATGTTTGAGATCAGTCCATATCTCGTGTTGTGTTGTCTGAGTTGTGTTTTTCAAACGATAGGCCATTATTTTGTGTGCTCTGCAGTACTGCAATACTGCAATACTGGTGCGAATCACTGCAAAAGGCAATCACTACCAGAGCTATCATTTGAGTTGTTGTGCAGACCATTTCAAATGGTATTCTAATGTTGCACAGAACAGATCACAACTTGCGTGCAGACAGTAGTGATGGGTATAGCACTGGTCTATAGTAAACACAAACTGTCTTTAACCATATCTTTAAATGTAGATCAGAAACAGACACCAAATATTGTTCTCAACGACCAAATCATAGAAAGAACTAAAAAGAGAGAACCAAATGATAAGAAACTTAAACCAAAGCCTGTATTTAGTTTTCAACGATAAGTCACTTAAAACAGTGTCTGTTTTGACTGAGTGTTCACTGATTTCTCTTTATTCCGTTCTTTCAGTTATACTAAAGTTAAGAAAAATTGTTTTTTCTTTTGAAATGAAAAAAAAGTTAATATCATTACTAATGATGAATAGCATTGAAATTGAGAGAAATGTTGAATGCATTGAATGCCAGTCCTTTCAAAGATGTAAATAACAATCTTTAAATTTTTTTTATTTGTGTCTATTTTCTTGTGATCGCAACACTTTTGAGAGAATAGTCGAGAAAATTGCAGTTCTGATCGCCTTTAAGGCAAACAGTGAGTCATTGGACAGTATATTGGAGTCACAAAATGTTGAGAAAAATAACATTTTCTCTTTTTTTCTCTTTTTCTGGGATTTTAAAACACTGTTCGACAAATAAAAGAAAAAACGCTATTCTTTTACTGATAAAGTATTTGATATGTTTGGAGAGTTGTGTCCTCTCATTACTGTTCTCGAGTTATCTGACAATCAGTGATGGCTCTTATGATGAGTTAAGGCTAAAAAGAAGACTTAACTATCAAATATTTGGCATTTATTTAGTTATGGCACTGAAAAGCAGTTATAAGTTTTAAATCGCGACAATAAATAAAACTAAAGGATAGATAGAAAGGAGTCTCAGAACGAGAGTCAAAAAATGTTGAGAAAAGACTGAAAAATATTTCTCAAAACAAAACAAGAAAAGCAAAACTCCGTCAAAAGCATAGGTACCAGAAGTTAGAAGTCTGTACCAGTATTTTAATGATAGATTAAAAGTAAACTTCCATTCGTTTCATGTGATTATACTGTCGTGTCGTTAATAAGTCGTTTTTTGTGCGCCAATAACGAGCCATTAATTGATGAAATCGATGTGACCATCAATATTTGCTGTACTGCAACTATTGCTGCCATTGCTACCATTGCAACTATTGCAACTGGATAGTTTTTATTTTTCATTCTTAAAACTACTTTTTCTTATTTTTATTAGAGTTCCCAAACAGTATTGATGTTAATATTAATACTTCTACTAAAAAAACGAGGAAATATTTACTGCATTCAGAGATTCTAATGACAGATACTCTGACTTTAAATTATATGAATGTATTGGTGTCTCAACTCTAGACTCATATCCACCGAACAAATTATGAATTCATTTTTAGAATTTTTATTTTTTATTTAATTTGGTTTTAATTTCCAATTCAATGCTATTCATATGTTATTCGAGTTTTTATTTTCCTTCGTTTTTGAGTTTTGGTATATCTCTAAGGCTTCTATTCTATCCTGTTTTGACAAATATGTGAGCACTGAGTGAACACATATGCCTCAAAGTTAGCAGAGAACACATGCATCATATATGTATTAGGGACTACTATAGCCAAAGCCATCCTACGTTTTTTTAATCAAAAATGCTGTTCCACTCATTCCACACCCAAATCGGTTGCGATCGCAAATCATATCGATTTTAGTTTTCTTTTGGCATTTGAGGCACGAAAGCCTTCGAACGCTTCGCCAAAACCGATCGCAACAAATACTTCAATACTTCAACTCTGATATGCCTTTTCGACGAAACTAATCAAACAATTTTTGAAAAAAACGGCAAAATTTCCTTTCCTTGAAATTATTGCGCCAAACATAACATACTATTTGATTATAATTCCTTTTCAGATCAAATACTCATTACTCTAATCAAGTATTTATTATATATTTTCTTCTGTGAATTCCTGTTATGTATATTCAGTAAAATAGATAACAATTGACTTATTTTTGATTTTATTTTAAAATAATTATAATTCAAATGTTATTATATTGAAAACATTACTCCTATTTATTCATCAAAATTCATATGATTTGAATTTAAATATTATATTTGAATTTGATTTGAACTCAAAAGACAATTACTAACTGACGAGAAGTAATCGAAGGTATCGATAGACTGGCAAAGGGTCACCCTTTTAGTAGGTGTGCTCTACTCTGTACTTCAATGAGAGCCTTAGGCCAAAAGAGGTGGCTTTTCGTAATACAGGAGTCCTAAACATGACTCTGGAAAAAGTAAAATATAAGAGAAAAGGAACCAAGAATTGAAGGAATTGAGGCAATTCAAGGTCAATTGAAGTTGGCTATGAAGTTAACTTTGACAGTTTGATCACGCAATCAGTACTAAATGAATTCGCTCCTAGCTCTTTTTTTTTGTTCAGGTATATCATGCAAATAAACGAAGAGCACACTATAAGGACAGACTCATAACACTTGTGGCAAATCTTTTAATTTTCCTCCAATTAAATGAGTTTTGAGTTGAGTTTAATTAGAATTATTATATTATATTATATTTGAGACGAAATACTAAAAATATAATATAATCTCTAAAATAAGTTTCGTTTTCTTATTCTTATTCTGGTTTTTGTTTGCAGTGCATAAACCCTATTATAAGTTAAGTATAAGTCTTAGACTCTTTTTTATAGTTTAATCGCACAGTAATGAAGGCTAAGAAAAATAGTTTGAGTGAAGACTTTGTGAACAACACTTATAGTTAAGTCGAGCTGAGAATCTGATAGAAAAGTTCAGAATTGGTTATATAATGGGTCTGTACTGCACGACACAAAATCCCAAACTATAGTCTAATTTTATAGTCAGAGCTGAGCAAAAGCTGAGCCATCAGTTGTGAAACTTTAGTATTTTGTTTATGAGTTGCACGAAATGACATAAACGCACACAAGAAAATGTCATTCCCTTAGGCTATGAGACCAGAGATCGAAGTAAAGATGGGATGACTTAAAGATTAAATTTTCTTATAGTAACGTATTTTGAGTCTCATTATGTAATGAACGCAATACTGTTCAACAATTTTCGCTTTTTCTCAGAGTCGCAAATATATCCCATCGAATCATACACTTCTCTTTGTGACTCCTGAGTAAAGAGAGCGCACAGACAGTACAGTAGCGACTATTCACCTCTGGTTAAAGCCATAATTGGACGACTAGTGGTGGATAGCCCTCGAAGGCAATAGTGATGCTCTTATTATATGAAATGCATATAAGACTTTTTGCATGACAAGCATCACAAACGCCAATAAGACAACAATTTTTCCTTTATTTTATAACCTTTGCCTTTCATTTAAAGTGAAGCTCTTCTTTCTTCTCTGTTCTGTCCATTGCTCTTCTCTAAGAGATAATAGAGCAAACATTAATAATAAATAACTACTACTAATCCTAACCAAGAATAATAAAAAACCAGAAATTACTTTACCTTTTCTTTCTGTGTGTCCCTTCTCTTTATCCCTCTGTTTCTCTCCTCCTGAGAGGAGTGCTATTAAATTGTGAGTTTAGATGGACTCCGATATAATTATCACCATTTATTGTAAGACGACATTTAATGCTTTATTTAAATAATTTTCTCACACAAAACACTACCAGAATCTGATGGCCAGTAATGTCTGTGCTATCATTACTGATAGAAGACATTAAAATTAAAGCTCTTCTCTCATCTCTGGTCTAATTAATTGCTATCATTGAAATAAATCTCACATTTTTTGTTTCGGTTCAGTGCGTCTCAAACTTTAAATTATATCATATTTTTTTTGTTTAAGACTTAAGAAAAATAAGATTTTAGTAAAAGAAAAACACATTTAATAATCCAATTATTCAAATATAAACGAAATGAAATTATACTTTTAAAGTGTTTTGAATGAAATTTAATGTTTTGCTTGTATTGCATCTATCCATAGGTGAAACCACACGCCTGTCAGCTCTGCAGCAAAAGTTTGTAAGTATTTGATCCAAAAATTATATTTTTTAATTTTATTTCACTTAAAATTATAAAAAATTCAGAAAAATGAGACCCTATTTATTAAATTATGACTTTTTAAGCACACATTTGGAGCATTTCATAGAGAGACGGATCAGTTTTTCAGTTTAAATAATTATAGAATCATATGATATATATTTTGCGATTGAGTTTTTGTTGCTAGTTGCAATATTTTATTAAATTTTATTTTATTGAACTCAAACTAATATATCCGCTTTTAATGTTGATTTTGTCTTTTTTCAGTCCAACTCCGGGTGATCTGAAGAGCCATATGTGAGTATATATTCAGTTCCTTTGAGAAAAAGAGTTATTTTGGCGATAAAACTGTTGAGAAAAGTTTTTTGTCGTTTTGTTCATCGGAGCAGAAAAATATTTTCCCAAAATTTCATAATTTAATGACAGTTTATATGAATTTACAGTTTATTCGCACATTTCATATAAATTAGGATTAAAAAAACTAAATGCAGTTTTATTTGTCATACAATCATTAGGTACGTACATAACGGCTCGTGGCCTTTCAAATGCCAAATATGTAACCGAGGCTTCAGTAAACAGACAAACCTCAGAAATCATGTAAGACTACATTTTTTGACACAAATTTCTGCATTTTTGAAAAATATATTGAGTTTGAAAAAACTGGAATAACATAACCAAAAGATTCCATCAAATTATTTGGAAATTACGGAATAGTTTTTGAGTGAATAATTGCCAATATTTATAACTCAATGATTATTATTTTTAATAGAGTCGTAAATCTTTAAAAACAAATCATATAATGAAGTTTTTTAGGTTAATTTTATTTTTGCTTGGTTATCCCGGTTTTTTCACCCGATAATTTCATTCAAAAAAATTCGATTTATTTATCAAAACTAATGCAAATTTTTCTTATCTTTTTTTTTTACTCATTCACAGATGTATTTACATTCGGGTTAGTATTGAATTTTGTTTTACTCTTTTCCATTCAAATGTATTTCCATTCAAATAGAATATCAAATTCACATAACAGTCAACCAAAACAATAATAAATAAATTATTAGTATTTTTGATGAACACAATTATCATTTAATATAATTAAAGAGAAGAAAAAATGTTATGTTTTGTATACAAAGTAAGCTCTGAGTGACTCTAATTCAGAGACTAAACTAATTTTTCACTCTAACACTTAAAACCTGCTAAGAATACTAATAACAGCATATAATTCAAAGCACAACACATAACGAATCCAATGAAAAGATTTCTTCTTTCGGTAAAACATTTTTCTCTTCGATTCAGAAGAGATGAGAAAAAAAATCAACAGAAGTATTACTACACATAAGATAGTGATTGCTGTTAACCGGTGAGCGCTCAGCCATCCTATTAGTGAGTGCGCCCACACAAAATCACTGCTCATTATATTTTAGTAAATATGGTCATAAGATTAGTGATTAAAATCTGAGTTATGATAGAAAAAATCATATTCAACACCAGTTTTATAGTGAACACCATATTATCAGTGTTTCGCCTCTGCCTTCCTTTAGTTCTCCGAATAACAGATTCAAACATTTTTCCGATGAATTCTATACTAAAATCATTTTTCTTGTGATTAGGAGACCGACCGCATGAATGTGAGGTCTGTCAGAAGAGATTTGCATTGGCCTGCAATCTAAGAGCACACCTCAAAACACACGAAGAACCCCAAAATGAAAAGTGTTTGCGATGTTCCCGAGAATTCCCGACCGCCACCGGTTTAGTGACATTCGGCTGTTGTCACGAATGTTATCACAATAGTCACGGAATTCCGTTATTGAGACACAAAAATTAATGCCTTTAATTAACTAAACGTCAAATGAAGAGAAAACAAATCCAAGAATTTTGGCAAAATGTGAGCCCTCTCTCACTCTTACAATACTTATATAAATAGATTATAAATATTATATTTTTAGAAAATATGATTTATATCACATCTTATATATAATACTCATTGAAAACAAATTCATAGTTAACTCAGAACTCACCCAAACATTACATTAACTTCAGAGCAAAGTATCAAAAAATTAAATAAAACGAACAAAAAGTTTTCAAATTTATTTACTTCTAATGTATAGGATAAGACTCACACAAATCTTACTTTTAAGTACAATAACTCACCTTGCTTATTTTTGTTGAAATTCCTCACCGAAACCAATAAGTACTGAACGTAATATTAGTGGCACTTCAAAGAAGAGTAACAAAATTATTGCTCAATAATAAGAATAAGAATATTTTTAAGGATTGTATATAAGGAAAGACTTCAAGACTTCACACTCACAGTCAGTGGTCGACTGTTGTATATATCATACTGTAATCCACTTATTCTGTTCCCACTTTAGATTATATTTTTGTCATTTCCATATCGAAGGAATATATTCTTTCGTTCGGAAAATAATTAAAGAAAAAAAAGTTATAATAATTCTCACAATTTGTTGAGCGGTTGGAACCCTTAAGAACGGCTATTAAAGTCTGGACAGACCGCTCTGCACAGCCTCTCACAGCAATTAACATTTGTTAGCGTGAAATCAAATTTAATACACAGTAATAGTAATAACAATAGAGTGAATCCAATGAAATATGAATTTATAGCCAACAAACAAAAGAGATGCTCTCAAACATAATTATGTATTTCTGTTTAGTTCTCTTCAATTCTGTTCAGTTGTGTTCAGTCTGGAGAGTGAGTCAGTGTTTGCTATGGTTTGTATGGTATTTCAAACAGCAATTTATAACTTTGTTTTGTCTTCTCTTTTGATATGAGTTATTTTGTTTTAGTGTTTAGTCCTCTGTAATTATATAATACCTGTGCTCTCAATATGAGAGAAGAATTGTCTGCTAACAAAATAGAAGAAAAAATTTACAGTAATTTGTTTTGTTTGCACTCATATGTTACAAATGTATTACTTTTAACAAACCATTACTATTGAGACCAAGAATTTCGAAACTGAAGAGAAAAATATTTGTTTCGTTTTAAAACCTAAAGTTTATGCCCTAAACGTTAACCAAATGATTGTTTTACAGGACTTTTACTTTTAAGACAAGAAAAATATTATAGTTATTCTCACTCTTAATGTTTATATAATAATAGTCACAACAATTATTGTCTGTTGTGTTGACTCGTGTTATTCAAACACCACTCTTATTAAGAACTGACTCACTCTCGACAAAACGACTCACTATTCGCACAGAACTATATTTTGAGAGAAATTGAAATTAGATTTTCTTTTATTGTTTTCTTCTCTAATAATATTTATTTTATTCGTTGTCTATACTTTTGCTCAAACATTCGATAATTATATATGTATTGATTAACTAAAATAATTGAAACAAGGAATCAATGCGAACCTTCTTATACCTTAAGTGCCACATAAAAAGACAAAGAGTATTAAGAAAATAAGAAAATGAATCATTAAATGAAATAAATCTATTGATATGTCATGAAAAGAGTATTAGAAAACAATTGAAAGTATATTTTGTATTAAAAGAAAGTAGAGTTTGTTTTCAAAAAAACTAACGCAAACACTAAGTATTAAATTCATAGAATGTTATCCATTATTGATATTATAATTGATTCTCTCATTCCTGCCATTCATTCATATAATGATTTTAAAGAAAATAAAGAATAAATTGTAAACAAATATATATTTCTTTTGTATTTAACAGTAAAATAAGAGGAAAGAAATTCGTATTAAATTTTTCACATAACTCTTATTCTATGCATATTATTATTATTATTATATTATTATTATTATTGATATAAATATTTTTTCTATTATATGTCTAACGAAACGATTATTTTGTGACTATCATTATATTGTTGTTCATTGATTTTTAAAAAGTTGACAATAAATTGAATGAAAAAATAAACTGAGAAATATTTGTTTGATTTAAACGATTTGTGATATTTCAAGTTCAGGTGCTCTTTGTTTTAACTCTTTCCTGTGTTTTGAAGGCTTTTCATTTCGATTAAACACTAATATTATGGCAATTTGAGGGGAAAATGCATTTTCTCTTTTGTTGCTTGATCAAACAGCTATCAAACTTTTAGAGAGAAAAGTAATCGAACGGAATTCCATAACCCATTGCTTAATGAAGCCATAGTTAGAGCTAAAGTCATAGTCGTAGTCAAAGTGAGACCAAATATGTTATTAAGTTTTGAAAGAAAAAAGTGGTTATAAGTTATAGAGAGAGAAAAAATCGAATTCCAATTTTCAAACTGATATCTAAGTCACTATTTTTCACAATGACCTCGATTATGGTGGGGTTTGATGTGGAAAATCAAAGAGTATGCTGTGCTAGTGATGCAGAGTATGTGCTCTATATTTATAGCTGGAAGGCCCAATCAATTAAAAACGTTTATTACGCTTACAGTTGCAGTCATTGAAATGACATTTTCCGGCTCATAAGAGCTCAGACCAGAACTGGTGAGGCACAGGTAGTTAGTTAGTGAGGCACAGCATTGATACAAACTCTGTAGCACTTGACTGCCATTACTGGTGATAATTATGAGACGACTCCATATATGAGAGTATATGAGAGTATATATGAGATACTTCTGAGTCGAAGATAATTGAAATATTGCGGCACTCATTGTATGGGAGAAAAATTTGGGATATTTTCTGTGCGCTGTCTGTGCGCTATCTTTATTTAATTGGTATTTCACTTACACTCTAAAACTCTGTATATAATTATGATATCTCTTACGCGATATCTTAGCATTTGTTAATAGCATATAATTGAGTCGCAAAGAGAAAGTGTCCGAAATATCGGTGACTGACTGTCACTGACTATCACTTTCTTTATTCGACTCCCGTTTCGTTTCCAAAAATCAAATCTAAATTTTATTTTAGATTTTCAGACGAAAAAAATACTTTTAATGACAGATCTCTCAGAACTATATTTTTATTGCTTCTAATAATAAGTCTTTTAGTATGAATGTTGTGATCCCAAACTCAAGAACTAAAAAACGTGCCGACACTCAGACCACTCTAAGACTCTTTTGTTTCTGTGATTCTCACGTTTAAGTGCCATAACTCGAGAATTTTCTCTCTAAACTTAAAAACATAAATATCTAATGCGATAGAGCTGTGCCTTATTAGTGATTAGACTCTCTTTTGGAATCATTTTGAATGACATCCATTCAAAATACTTAACTCCACTCAACAATTATCGGACGTCTGGTGTCATGTAATTTAACATTACTATTATTTTACATTATTTAGGTTAAGAAATAGCCCACTGAAAGAGGGAGAGAGAGAGAGAGAGAGAGAGAGAGAGAGAGAGAGAGAGAGAGAGAAACTAAATGTCAGATA
>JAQFZM010000763.1:0-25569 GCA_034695785.1 Galumna obvia | reverse complement strand
TATCTGATTATATGAGTTTAAGTAATTAAAATCTAATTTCCTTTTATTAAAAAAAAATATAATAATAATTACTTTTGTGTCCATTCATTTAATCGGAAATAAGGGAAAACCATTTCATTCATTAAATTATTAAAGACATTAAAGACACAATTCTTCTGATCTTAATTATTGTAAAATCCTTTATATAAATGATATTTCTTACAGTTATAAGCTATCATGGTATAGGTTGTTCTAAATAACCAGCAGGATGCTAGATGAACTAGGTTATAATTTGACGAACAATATAAGTAAAGGAAATATTTTATTTGTTTTTATTATTTATTGATAATTAATAATAAATGGGTGTAAATGAGCTAATCTTAAGACAATAATATGGTTCAGAATGAAAAGTGAAGAGAAGTTAAAAATTGAGTGAAAAACGAGAATAAGAATTAATTAAATCGAGAAAAGAGTAGACTTTGAATTAGACTTACATTTAATGTTGTCTTACATTTAGTGTTAAGAGAAATGGATTCCAATTAATGTTTATCTTTTCATTTTAGGGAATATACATTCGGATACAATTTTGAGAAATTTATTCTCACCACTCGATGGGAAGGCCTGACGTATATTAGTCCAGGAGTTGGCTATTATTTTGATGATTTTCTTCAAAAATAAAATGAGCTAATGTTGAGTTTCATAGAAAAGAGTGAGTTATTTGTAAATTAGATTCATTTCCTGAGAGGCCTTTGGCTCTGATGTGACACAAAGTAAATAAGAATATTAAAAATATGAATTATAATAGCAATGAATGTATTTATGTATTTATATCTCTGACACTAAGAAAAATGATGGCAAACATTTCGCTGCCAGAAATCGATGTAAACTAACTAAACGTATACCAATTCAACCGTAGATTATGGGAGGAATAATCAGGTCTGGCTCTGCCATCAGTCTTGTGATAAATGGTCAGAAGATGTAAAGAAAAATGGAAACAAAACAACTATTATATGTCTTAACATTGATTTATAATATTGTAAGAGTCGAGACGCATATCAATCCTATTTTAGGCAAAACTTTCCTATCATTTATTGTTTTTACTTTTGATATTCTCTAATATATTGTTTTATATTATAATTTATAATATATTAGAGAATTTCCAATCATTTGTAGCCGAGAGTCAAACCCATTCCACTCAAACATATTTAAACATTAATTTCTATTAAATAGAAAAAAATGAATTCATCGATAAAATGCTTCTTAAAGTAAATGAAGTGATCCGACACTTGACCACAACATTTCTCTCTTCACTAAATGATTGATAAAGTTTATATTAATTTGTGCTTGACCATTATTGAACTTTAGTCATTAACTATTGAACACTATTTTAATGGAAACGCAAACTTCTCATCCGTTTTCTCTTTAATTAAAATCAAGTTATTTGTGGTATAAAAAATGTGATGACCTAGTTCAATTACAAATACATATGAAAATACAAAAAGAGTAATGTGTGTCCGATGGCCTTCAAGTTGTCGGACTAGAAAATACTTGTGGCAACGGTTGTGCCAATGATTGTGGTAATGGTTGAGGCAATGGTTGAGGCAATGGTTGAGGCAATGGTTGAGGCAATGGTTGAGGCAATGGTTGTGGCACTGATTGTTTGTTTTCGTGTTCAATCTGTCAAACGTTTTCTCAGTTATATATAGTTTTCTTTTTATCGGACTCTAATAAAAGCATAAATTGTGAGTTTATGGAAGTCCTGTTATGGACGGACTCGTTATCTCTTTTGTTTATTTCTCCGGCGTTGTGTCTGAAAGATATTAAACTTGAGGACAGATTGAAAGACATGTGATTTCAGATCAATATAGTGTGTCATCGATACTGAATGTCAAAAAATGAGAGCATTGGAAGCATATCTTTAATGCGTTTTTATGCATTCACTTCGTGTCCAATAGTTCTCATATAATCTTCGGTTGACTAACGAATAGATGATAGAGAATAAAGAAAATCAATTGAAGTAACTTTTGCTCAAACAATGTCTGACAAACAAAAAGAAAAAGAGCAGACTTTGCAAACGATTGCATCAAAACGAAGACTAAACCAAAATAATAGAAAAGAGTTTTTAGGTCTAAGAAAATGTGAAAATTTATGTATAACTCCATATCAGAGCATATATTCACTGAACGAAAGCAATAGTTGAACCAAAAAATACAGATAACTATTTACTTTTACTCTATCATACGATAACTCAGCACTGATTTCATTCACATTTCCCTCTAAACAAAAAGAGCGGTCGTCTGTTCCTCACATTTGTTCTATACTCAAGATATTGGATTTACCTTTCATATGGATGACATTTTTATCCTAGTCACTTTTTTCTATCAAACTATATTAGGCTAACTTATGTCATATTTGTTCACAACAGTTGATATTCAGCTAAATTAGCAAGGAATTGAGCAAGATCAATTTTTTCAAATATAAGCTCTTTTTCTAATATTTAAATACGTTTTTGAAACTAAATTTAGGGAATTCTTGTTATTTACTTAAAGATAGTTTCTTATGAATAATTAGTTATTTATTAATATAAATATATTTTTAATAAAATGCAAAATTTATTTTCAATTAGAAAATGAAAATCACCTTGTTAATTTTAATGAATTAATAGTATTAAATCATTAAAAGAGTTGAGATATGGGTTAAATTGTATAATGATTTCATAGATTAATATTAAAATCAAAGAAATATTTTAATAATTTTGTAAATTAATGAAATAAAATATAAATATTAATAGATTTTATGTTAATTTATACGAATTTAAATCACAAAAGTATTTGAAGTAAAAGTATTTGACTCTCAAATAATTCAAATAACTTGTTGTGAGAAAGGGATTCATTTTATGAATATTCATGAATCACTTCGACATTCAGATAAATATCGATCATTTCGAGAGAGAGAGAGAGAGAGAGAGAGAGAGAGAAAGAGAGAGAGAGAGAGAGAGAGAACTAGCAAATAGATAGGAAAAATATTTTTAGTAATATTAACACAAATTCGACCATAAATTGGATATCTGTTCAGTTCTTCAATTCTTTAGAGAATTTATTAGAAAATCAATAAAAAGAGTGGAAATGTATTTAATGCATTGAAAATATCTATTATTTTTTAGTCTACTCTTTCTATTACTTTAGAATACCTTTTATTATTGAATTATATAATTCATATAATTATAATTAAAAGTATCTCTCTATAAATGAATTAAAATTTCAATGAAAAATAATAATATTAATAATAATCTTGGTTAAAGTAAATATATTTATATTGAGAAATTCATGATTAGAATGTATGAGAATGAATATGTTAAACACCCGAAGGCATTGTTACCGAGGAAAACATGAATATATAGGCAACAATTTGAGGGCTAATGTTGTTTTACTATTATTTCGATCATTTGAGTCATCAATTTTTGGTCTTATTTTTTAAAAAATTCGATTTTGAAGAATAGTTTTGAGTGTAGTTTTAGTTTTTAAATTTTTATTTATATTTCATTTCTCCTAAATTTTGAAATCCATTAATCATTTCATATATTTCTTGTTTTCACACAAATGGAGCTTAAATTCAGTAGAAATTTGTGAATATTATTATTATAATAATATTATGAGAAATCATTTCATTAAACCTTTTGATAGACTTTTATTTACCATTAATTAAGAATTATATGTATTTTAACCATTTTTGTTAGTTTTCATCCGTTAAAAAGTGTATGAATTATGCAAATCATATATTATTTCAGATAAGACTATACTTTTTGAAAGCAATTCTTTAAACAAAAGAGTTTTTACATTTGAGTTAATGACTCATTATTTTTGATAATACTTTTGTCAAAATTAGTTTTAAGAGTTTGATATTTGTGTTAATTCATAATTAATAAAAGAGTAATGCTATTACTCGGAGCACACCATCAGTTAAACCATTGGTTTGTTAGCAAAGATGACAATTTTGGAGACTTTTGTCAAAATTTGTTTATCACTTATTATTGTTATTATTATTACTATAAGAATCGTTTCACTTAATTGCTTTATTATCCTGGATAATATCCTGATAATAATTTAGTGCATAAAAAGCAAATTTTATGTATTATTACTGAGATTTCATAAATAAAACCCTCTATTATGTAATCACTGGACTTTTAAACGCATTTTTTTACGAATATTTCGCTTTTGTTGAGAATTTTGTCGAATAAGTGTAATATATTAATGTTTACCATTACCATTACCAAGTTTAGTTTGCAATTATGCTTTTACCCATATTTTATTATAAATAATTAAAACTAATCTATTATTAACAAAATGAAATCTTTATAATTGACCAATGTCATTTTGATGAGCACTCTTGGTTATCTTATAAATTTATTTATAATAATGCAATTCTATACCATTCCATTAGTAATCCATGAGTTTGGCGTTTGGGGGGAAAGCGGTTAATAAAAGTCAAACAAAAAGTTATGGTCGATTCCACCGGTGTTTCCATCAATTCATTCAATGTATAAAATGTGAGTCAGGTCTCTCTCTCTCTCTCTCTCTCTCTCTCTCTCTCTCTCTCTCTCTCTCTCTTTGTTCGACAAATAGAAAGACTACCTTGGTCATCACAGATCCTAAATGTTTAGTGATTTGGGAATAGACTTCAGTCAACAATTTTTTGGTCAAATATTTTTAAGCTTCTCTTTTGTATTGTATTTCAATGTTTTCAATTCACATTTCAGTCAAATCTATGGGAAACAGAATTTTTTAAAGTTAAAAACGTTTGTCCGGACACTAGTTGTGATGTTATGGCAAACGTGAGATCAAATCTGTCGGAAAAGAATATTGTGTTTATTGGAGTCAACAATAAGTGAACAATAAGTTAACTTTTAATAAAAGTTCTCAACTTTTCATTCTGTAAACGACTGCAGTTTTTCTTTGCATTAAAATGAAAGTTCAGGAAAACAATATTTGTCTCCTTTTTTATTATATCTCGCGAGGGGTTAACTCAAACTCAAAACTGAAAGCAATATTGAATTCTCTAATGCTTTGGTTCACTCTTTTCAAAAGCTGTTTTCATATGATTATTCATTTTTTATGTCTTCCCATTCAAATGGTTTTCTAGTTTTTATCCTTTTTATGAGAATATTTTGATATCAATTCGTTTAAAAAAAGTAAATTAGAAAAAACTAATGAATATATAGTTTTTGTGAAAATATTATTTGTTGTTCAAAGTGTTTCACTTTTGATTGACTCAATTTTGTTTGGATTAAATGAGTGTCCATTTGTGAACATCTCATTTGTAGTGATGTTTGGACTTGAAATTCACTTTTCTTTATGTGAAATATAAAGTGGTCTTTCATTTAATAGTTTGGGATAACTCTTCTTAAATGACTTGAAAACTACTAGACTTCGATAAGACATTAGATGTGAAAAGCGTTCAATTTTCATACTATCAGTTCTTTGTAACTCTGAAAAGAGTAATGGTTTAAATAAATGGAGTTTTCATCTAAATATTGAGATTTCAATTGATTTATATTAATATCAGAGAATAAAAAATGATAGAAATTTGGGTCACTTCAGAGTATTTCAATTCTTATTATCAAAACAATGGAAACTAAAATTAATTGAAGAGTTTTGTCGGGATTTATAAAGTTTTCGAAGTAGTCTATAATGTATTTCTTTTTGAAAATCGATTGAATTGTGTTCACTATAATTATAAGGTATATAACGTGTAATACCGGACCTAACATTTGATTCTATAATATAATTTGATGGTTGCCTTTAGTCGATGTAATATAATTTAGTGAATTAATCCGATTGGAGAGCGAATGGCTTTCACTCTTGATTTGTCTGTTGTTTTAGTGTATAACTGAGTGAACAAAACGTTTGACATTGATTTCGATCGGATGTCTGACAGCAATCTGTGCCCACTATTTGTTAAACATTGAATTCATTGTTTTTGCATAAATCGGTCTCTATTTGTGATATTTGAGCCAAAATAAGGTCACTTTTACTCAATTGATTTGAATTTTGTGTTTTGAAAATAAGAATTTCTGTAAAATTTAATTAAAAACAAATTTATTGATTAAAACAAACGATAGAAACGATAAAAGTTTCAATGATTTAATGGTTTATTACAAACAAATTTCGATCTAATGGTCAACAATAGAGAAATGATTGTTCATTAGTAGACATTGAGCTGCAGTTGAGGTACGGCTAATGCTATCGACAATAGTGTTGGACATCTATACACTTGACATCAAACATGTGATGCATAGAGAGGCAACTTTGGTCATCAGTACCCGTTCACGAATACAATCATAAATAGAGGACAGCTTTTGTTTTGGTGCTGATTAATGAGTAAACACAGTATTGCTATTTTTGTCACCCAATTAATTGTGACACAAATCGAAACAATAGTCTCGAAGACTATTGTTTTTTCATCTCCAGATTTGATGGTCTCTCAAACCAACCATTAGTTCGTCAATGGTTTTAAGAAGAGATAACTTTTCACATATAAATTATGGTCTCTTCTATAGAATTTGAGCCAAACTTTTCTATTTCTGTTTTTTATATGAATGGCTTTTCTTTGAAACACTTCTTGCAAGAAGTCTAAGAATAGTTGTGTATAACAAGTGTTGTGTTTCGCACTTTTTCTCACAAAAGATCGCTTTTGAAGAATGTGTTGAGATCTCAATCTTCTTGTGAGTCAGGTTTAGTCATATCTTCGGGCATGTCTTCGAAGAATGTTGGCATATGAATCTGACGGATCAGAGAACTCACTGTTTCTTCTCTGAATTTACATCTGCACAGAATATTTCTAAAGGCTCTTCGAAAGTCTTTGCTAAAGAGTCCATATATACCTGCACAAAATAAAATTCAATTGAATCAGGAATTGTTCTTAAAATAAGTTTTGGTCTAAACATTGATTTTTTCTTAAAATTTAAGTGAATCTCGAATTCAAGAAATCAATCGATAAGAGTTGGCACAACATAATTGATTCTGAGCTCATTCTCTATTTAATTTGGAATTTTCTAATCGATTGGAAAATGGCTGAGAAATGGCTGAGAAATGGCTCAGAAGAGAACACTTTTCGTTAACACAAATCGTTATTTGAAGAAAGAGTTGAACCAAATTTACAGTTTTTGGGGGAAACCATACAAAATGATTAATATTAATGGGAGTAATGCTTACACGGATTGATCATTGAATTGCAATAACCCAACCAAACAAATATTGATAGCAGTAATCCTGGAATGCATTCCTCATTAACACAAAATGCCCTTGCCAAATAGACAGTGAAAAATGGTAACCTGAAAATGGATTCATTATTTGAGTTTGAGTTCAAAGAGAGATGAATGTATGGGTAGAGACAGACAATACATACCAACACAATATAAATCCGCCGACAATTATTCCAACAGTTTTGGCGGCTTTGGTTTCTGCGTGAAATCGTTTTGCCTGATATTTGGACGTTCTTTTACTAAATCGAGTCATCGCTAATTTACCACTTCTGGCACTTCCCTCTCTTGAAGAACAGGGACTACTCGATGAGGGAAGGCTTAAAGTCGACTGATTGCTAGGAGACATACGTCTGTTTTGGCCGTTTTGTTCACAATTTGGTAGAGTTAATGTTGAGTTGGCTGTCAGTCGAGCTGACCGATAGAGTGTTATTGGCATTTGTTTTTTGCCCGTTCCTGTCGTTGAGGCAGAATGTGTTGTGCCGACAGACGACTGTTTCGTTATTTCTCTGTTTCGCTTTCCTTTTGTTGATTGGTTTTGATCACTGCTTAGACTCTCACTTATGTTTTGTCGCAAATTAGGTGATCGGGGTTTAGTAGTGGCACAGAATGTGGTCGTATTTAGAGTATTGTTCTCACTCTGTGTCGACAAATAAGTGGAGGCATTAGTGTTGGCACAGCTCTGAATCTCATCGTTATATCCGCGATGTATTCTTAAAGTTAGCCTCTCGTCATGAGATCCGTTGCATTTTGTTGTCTTATAACCCCTACGGAGAGCTTTGGAAGTCTGACTCGCGACCAGATATATCCTCCAATAGAAGAACACCATAACAAACATTGGAATATAAAATGATCCCAACGCTGAGTATATGACATAATGTTTGTTTTTAAAGAGAGCACATTTAGTCCGCGCCGGAGAACAGTCTCGACTATTATATTCTATGTTTTGAAAACTATTGTTCACTGAATTTATTTCATTATTATTATTGTCCCGAATATCAGATATTGTCGACGAACTCGAGAGGACACTATAGGAAGACGTGTTGAGCTCATCCATAGAAAGTGTAGAAGTGATGGTCTGTTCAGTCGGTTTTATAAGTGAAGTCAAATGTGAATGAGTGACGGCCACCATATCTGGTGTTATAAAGGATTCAGATTGACTTTTGGACAGAATAAAGGATGTGTTGTTATCATTCCAACCGACGAGCTTTACATCAAAATTAGGAAAACATTAAACAAATGTTTCGCCAAAAAATATAAAAAAAGTTTAACCATAGACTGACTAATGACTAACCGGAGGGAAACATATAATGAACGATAGGACCCAAACACATGCGATGAAAATTTTGGCTCTTTTTGATGTCATAATACTTCGATATCGCACCGGACGCGTCACCGCTAAGTACCGGTCAATGGAAATGGCGCACAGATTTAATACTATAACAAAAATTTTTGGACTTTTCTAAAAACAAACAGTTTTGGGGAGCACTCACTGCTTGCGGTACACATCCAGACATCAATGACTAACCTGTTGTTCAAATACTCAATAAATGAAAGAATCAAATAATAAAAAGTGTGAGACATACCATCCCTGACACCAGATTTCACCGAATACCCAAACATCGAGAATCTGAATAATAATGAATACAATATTAAGAGTCTTATTATTCTTATGATAGCAATTAAATATTTTTTTAAGTTAAGAGGATTTTCTATTTATTGTAGAAGTAGTAGCAAGGCCAAAAATAAAAGAATGTATAATGAGGTCAATAATATACTTATAATATAATAAGTTCTTATTTAGATTAAATGAAGAGACTATTCATTGAATGTAAAAAAATAAACTGAATATCAATTATATAAATATATGAATAAAAGTCACAAAAAGATTATTTAATTGCATTTCAAGGGATCAGTCATTGAATGGAATATTCAGTCGAATGACTCGATTTGAGTTAACGGATGATTGAAATACAATAGCGATAGAAATATATGAAAAAAGTGATCAATTTATGTAAGGATTAAGTACTACTCATACACTTGTGTCCACTACAGAGATGTAACTCATTTAGTGACACAACAGTCCAAACACTCATTACTGGTCTCAATATATTTTGCCGAATTGACAATGTATGAAATTAGCTAGCTACTTCTTAGTCAATATTTCTTGTATTTGTGTATAACTATAGTATTTTCATATTTATATAAATCCATACTCTATGACAAACTCAATGAAGTCTCCATATATTCAATATCTTATTCTGTTATCTGTTTTGTTGAAGTGAATCACTGAACAAACAAAGAACAGAATAAATGATAAGAAGAGTATAGTTTAGTCTCAATTGTCTTTCTTTTGGATAAAATATAATTTCGATAATTTCTTTAATCGATCTCTCATTTAATTAATTCAATTATTCGAGAAATACGTAAATCCATTCAGTTTTCAATCTGAGCGTCAAATAAATAAAGTTTCTCTGTTTTTGACACATTATATGTCTGTTTCTAAATATAAATTTGATGTCAAATATTTTTCCGACACTTTCTTCTATTGAAGGGTTTATTATTATTCTGAAAACAAAAATTTTATCAAAAGAAGAGTTGAGAAGTTGAAGACGTGACACTTTTTCTATAGAATAATGTCTTTGTCATATCAATACTTGTTTCAGGAATTGGAATTACCAAGCTAAGCCATGAACCCATTACATGATCAACAAAATTTAATGGAAAACTTATCCTTAATTCTTAAGAACAGTGATTGTGATTATGATTGTGATTATGATTGACAATTCATTCACTTATTTTTCATGTAATTAATTGTAGGCAATAAAAGGCTTATATTTTATAAGTAATTCACTGATTCAGTGTTTATTTCATTTAATTTTGTTGAGTTTAGTGTGATATGAGTGAAATCAATTATCTAACGCCTCCTCACATTTTTTCTCTTAAATATGAGTATTTTCTTAGAAATTTCCTCTGAAAATAGAGGACGAGACGGAACCCCTTCACACAGAAATATTTGATGAAAAAACTGCTGAATACGAGCGCTTTACTTCTCGAGAAAAGAAATAAAAAGAAGCAATAAATCGATTGAACCTAAAGAACAAAATAATAAGTTATATCTGCACTCGATTTTCATTGTCCTCTTTCTTTGTTTTGCTTTTGTTTTATCTGAAAAAAACTATCGCCAGAAATATATCCCTTTATTTTTATTCGTTTGACTCATGGAAATCATGAAAATCATAACCATTTTATGAAAAGTTTATATTTTTTTAAGGAATATATCAAATGAATATAAAAACATTTGTTGTTGTAATCAAATATATATTTTACTCCTTTTTCTAACAAATCGATGGCAACCGATTCACTACTTGTCTTCAAAAAACATAGAAATCTGTATTTTTGTTGTCTTTACAAAACAGTGAAAGGCTTTCAAATTTAACAAGTATAGTTTTTTCTTGTGTGATTCAAGGTTTGTTTTCTTTATTTTATTAGATCTATTATATATTCATAGTAATTAATTATTAAAGAATTAAGCAAGCATAAAAGATAATTACTAAAAACTATAGGAATATAACAAGAATGAAATCCTTTGGTTTACTGGTTGTGAAAGTAACTCTATTTTCCTAATTATTGCAATGAATTACTTATAAAAAAGATTTTTTATTACTAATCTTTCGATTAAATAAAAGACTAAAAACGAAATAAAAGACAATTTTACTGAATTGTAATATTTGTGTCTGACCTCAAGGGATAGTGAATACGGTATTACTGCTATACCAACGAGAAGGTCGGCCACAGCCAGAGATACTGTAAAATATAAGTGATATAAAAATGGTATTCAATTGATTTAAGTAATAGATATAAGAAAAGTACCGATGAAAAAGTTGGTGACAGTTCTGAGTTTTGCGGAGACGAAGACACTTACGATAACGAGAATATTGCCGGCGATTACTATAATATTGATGAGTCCCAAAACGATGACAGACACTATTACTGTCGCATCGTTGAACTTCATGGCAATACTCGTGCACTCAGAGGCCAGCGATGGACTCATACTTGTCTCCAATGACTGGTTTTGGCTATTGTTTACGAATGTATCCATTTGTTGGTCAGAGTCTGTGCTCGTCATTAATATGAATTGAAATCAATTCGTTTTTTTGTTGATTTTCTCAAATCATATGTTCTTTTGGAAAGATTTTTGGCTAAATATAAAATTATACTCTTTTTAAAAGTGAGGGAAACTCAGTTTAATACGACTTCGATAATAAATATATTGTCTTTCTATTATAAAGTTAAGGTGCTAGGTGACATTTTGTAAAATGAGGTTTTCAAATTAGTATTTTTGAAATATAGGTTCTTGTTAAAACCAAGGTTTTCGGTGAAAAATTGTTCAAATTTTATATTTTTTTATTTGGTTTTAAATTAAAGCAATTATTTTTTTAATTTAATTATTGCGAAATTTCAGGAAAAAAGAAAAAGTAATTCGTTTTTCATTGAAATAATGAATAAAATTTAGGAAAACGACTTAAAAACTAAGGATTAGAAATGATTACAAATGTCTTCATTTGGTAAATGAATGCTTTTTTAAGGAAATGCCAAAGAATTTAATGCGAATTCTCCGATAAATTATCCTAAGAATGACTGTAAAAAGCATTACCATGCTAATGCTTCTAATATTAGAACCATCGCTGAGAACATCAAAGAAGTGTTTATTTTCTAACATTTTTTTCACAATTTATGTCAAAATCTGAGCTCAAATCTGAGTTTTGGTGATCTTCTGTTTCTTTTGGTTTAGGGCTTAAAGCAGTGCTTTATCTCTGATGAGACTTTATTTACCGAAAATCTAACCGAAAAGCCTTGAATTACGTCAAAAATTGTTGACAAAAAGTAAGCTCTGATGAAGTTTATAGTATAATAGGTATTGAAAATATCGATTGTCTCTCACTTACAATGTTTTGAGTATTTAAAGACCAGAGGAGTTGAATGTAATCTTTGAAGACATCGTCGATGACTTATTAGCAAAAGAGCTCAAAACCATCATTTATTTGACTAGAATTCAGTGATCAGTGGTTTCTTGGAATCCAAATGTCAAAGAAGTGGTCGACTATTGATTTGTTTGAATCATCGTTTCGTTTAAATTGAATTAAATGTAAACCAAATTAAAACCTTCAGAGAATAGAAAACAAAATATTAGCCTAACTTTCGATATAAACATATTTTTGAGTCAATTATGTGTTAATTCAGTGAATGAGAACTGAGTGAAGGGCCGAATAATATTTGATAAAAATACATCTTTTGTGCAAATTATTCTTTTATGAATTGTTTGCTCAAACATTATTCATAAGTTAATGGATGTGTTCAGTGAACGCCTGTTGCAAAACATCACCAAAAGATGAGAAATTCATTTCGAGATCAGTTTACTAACGATAAAACTCTTCGATAATATAATTATCTTCTTTAGATTTTTGATAAAACAAATGAAAATTAATTTTCTTTAGACAATAAAGGGGTAACCAATGGTAGTCTTAGTTTATTTTGTTTTCAAAGCCCTCTTAATATATTATATATAAATAATATTATATTAATATTTTTAGAAATTCTCGGCTTCTGTTTAGTATAGACTTCTAACACTTTTAATTAATTTGATAATTGAAAAAATTCATCAAGATTGTATTTATGCTTCACAGAGCAATAGATGAATGAATGGTTAAGTAGTTGTTTGTCATGTTTTTTGTTAAGAGTATTATTTTGTTTAATGTTTGAATCATATAAATGTTGTCAATTGAATAACCTTTAGAGTACTCTATGAGTCAGTACTGAATGGGTGCAAACCTTTACTTTCAGTAAATCCTTTTGTAATTCAATGAAATACCAGAAAAGGAAAGAAAAATGAAAAAAATTGCAAAAAATAGATCCAAACTTTAGTAGTTTTGGGTTATAATAAAATATATCTTCGAATGGCTTTCCTTTCAATTCGGTCACAAATATTAACAAAAATATAATAAGTTTTGATACAATACTAGGAATCCATTTATAAACTTAACAATAGATAAATTACTCCTCATTTAGAAAAGAAAATGTGGGCACAAAAGATGGTGTGAATAGCTTATATACTATTATAATCTACCTTGATCATTGATCTATTTATTCCAAGTAATAATATTATTAGTATATGAATCAAATGGAAACGATATAAAATTTGGACAAATATTTCAAAATTTATATCCAATTCTGTTGTATGGATGGCTTCCGGCCATTCCATTGATAACGAGGAGAGACTGAGTGTTGAAATCTAATTATTTAAATACAAACACAAATGGAATTCACTTGAATTTTGTTAATTTGAAAATATTTTTTTTTCTAAACTTATATTTTAAAAAACAAAAATAAATCGACAGTTATTTTATATTTTAGTTCACAAAAAGTAATAGTCAGAGAAAGCAAATAAAGTCGAGTGAAAGGTCTGCTCAGAATATTAATGCCAAGAGATTGAAGACTATGAGAGGATTGGGTTCTAAATTTCAGACAAGAATTTATTTCATCGCAAAAATTGAATAAAGCGTTAAAACATTTCATGAAATGAAAACTAATGAGAAAAATGTTAAACATTTTTGAACAGAATTTGTGAAAACTCACATTTTCTTAAAGTATTCAATAAATTAAGGGATTACCAAGGTGTGTTTGTCATCATTGTATCTTGTGATCATATAAATTACCCTGAACAAAAAAGACAGAAAAGAATCCCAGGCTCGAAGTTTAGATGAAAGTCAGCAAATTTTTTCTTTTTTACTGAAAGTCCTGAGTCTTTCACAGAATTCATCATTTTTTTCAGTTCAAAAATATTGAGTTTAAGTTAACTCAAAACCATTTGATAGTTTAGACTACAGTTTATTCTATGAAAGAGTTTTTTTTATTCACTAAAAAACTTATATAATGAATGAAACACAAAATCAATTAATGAATTCTTAGTATTAATCAAAAGGATATGAATTTGGAGTAAACATTATATCTTTTGATGAAAGGATATATGAAAAGTAATGGTTTAGTGATCTGTTCCGGAGTTGAAGAGTCAAAGTAAAGACTGAATGAAATCTTATTCCTATAATAAGAAAATGATTTTAGAAAAAAACTTTTATTTATATTCTGATGAAAAAAAGAGAAAAGAAAAAAGTCAAAGAGTGATGGCTTAAGAGATGCTCAAAAGTGCACAGAATTATAGTTCCATAAAACAGTTATAAAAGTTTTAATTGAGGTCTTAAAAGCTTAAAACAATTATAATATTTATCGACCGATTCTTTTCTGTCGGACATCACTAAGAATATAATAATTCATTTGAATTTCTTTTCAAAACGACATTTTTCATGAAAATTAATGAGTGATACTTAAGAACAATATCTTCTCAGAAAACTATCTCTAAAAAGAAGAAAATCAATGGAAAAGGTTTATGGGATTATTAAAAGTCAATTATTTTAATGATAAAACTGTTTTTAATTCTATAAACTATTAAATTTAAACGATTGAAATATCGTTTAAATTGTTTCCAAAACTAATTATTTAAAACAATAGATCCTGAAGTGGTTATTGCAAGAATATCCTAGAGTACTTTCCAGAATTCGTATTAACATTATTGTGAATTTTCGTGTTTTATATACTTTTGATCATAAATTATATACAATTCATTTGTTAACAATAAGTAGAGAATCACTTTTTGTCTGTTTTTATGGCCTAAAATCCCATAACTATTTATAAATTAGTTATGGTTTAGGGAGGGGTCAAATTTCAGACAAATTTAGAACTCCAGTCCTTCTAAAATAAACCAGGGTGTTTTACATTTGTTTGAAATTAATAAAAGAATCTTGTTAAAAACTTAATCAATCTCTCTTTTAACGAAAATAATGAAAATATTAAAAAGATACAAGATAATGTATTATTAATGAGACTTCATTTCGAATAAATCAATTAATTTATATGTATAATTTAATAAGATAATTAAACAAGGTAAAGTCAAATTGAATTTAACACAAATATATTTAAATTTAATTAATTTGAAAAAAGATTTAACTTAATTACATTCAAAGCAATAGTTTTGAATATTTGATAAATTATTCGGTGTTTTATAGAGAAAAGACCGGAAGAAATAAATTTTGATCGCATGAGACGGTCATCGATCTGTTTTGAGCGCACAGAATAAGTTTGATATAAGAATTAGGGAATCGATCCAATCATTTAAGTTTTGCAGAATTGCAATAATAATATCAACGATAATAACAAATAATTTTAAGTTAATCTTACGGTTGATTTGTATTTTGCCGGACATAACATTACTAACAAACTCTTTGTCTCAATTGAACCGACTATTGGGGACTACAATACAGTCTTTGAGCCATAAGTAAATACAATTTATTAATGGATTATTCATTAATATAAAAGAGAAAATAATGAATTGAATGAAAAGCTATATTTAGAGCAATCATTAAAATACTATCAAAAATGTTGTTCCCATTCCTTAATATTAGACATAAAATTAGAAAAATATATACATTTATTATTTGAGATTTGTTTTAATGATATAAAACACCGCTTATATCGTTAATATTACTACTGATAGAAGAGCGTAGCGTTTGGGTGTGTTTTCAATGATTTAGCTTTGGGTTTGGTCTCGACTAATAAACCAAGAACAATCCAAATAAATGAATTAGTCAATAATTGACATTTATATTCTACCCATTATTTACAGATTTTCTATTTCTAAGATATCAATAATTAGATTCACAATTGAGGCGTTTAAATGGTTTAAATGGCAAATAATTTACGATTTTATATCAATTCTTTAAACAAATTACTGAAGGAATTCCTTTCAGACGTGTTTTGAAAGAGAGATGAAAGTCATTCAAATGTATTGATTATCGCAAACCTTATATAATCCAAACCACAATACGATTCAATATTTCACATCTTTTGATGACTGAAGAAATAGATTATTCTTGTCTTATAGATCACAACTTAGTACGTGATATAAGGGTTTGTGTGTTCTCCTATCAATTGGTTTCGCAATAAATGTTTCCAAAAAAAAATATTAAGTGAAAATTGATGGCAAACCTTTCCATACATCAGTTTCCGGATAATTCCTCTAAATCTTAGACTTTTAAAAATAAGAGAATAAAACAAATGGTCATAAAACCATCAAAAATGATATTCTGGTTAATTTTCGACAAATTAAGAAATTTTCTTTTTTGTTCTAATAGTTTATTTTAAATAAACCTTTTTCATCTTGGTAAGCTTTCCAAAAAATATTCAATTGGATTCCCATTATATTCAAAAACACTTTTGGAAATAATTCTTGAAATACTTTTCAAAGAATTTAATGGTTCTCTCAATACTCTCAATACTCTGAGAAATGTTTTTAAGAGAGAATTTCTTTTGAACAAGATTATCTATTTTTAGTCTATTTGAATTTAGTTGAAATTTGACTAGTTTAAATATTCTTTTAAACTAAAATGCTCAAATATATAACAAGCAATTTATTGATTCACAAGAATAAGGTTTAAATTATATTACTCTTGAAAATAGTAATTCAAAGTCGGAATTTAAATTAAAGATAAAATTTTTTCTTAAAACATAATCCAATCGTTTTATGCAAAATCACAAAAAGGGATTATAATATGAGTTTTTATTGAAAGCGACAAAAAAGCAAAAAAAATATCTTGGTGCTTAAGAAAAAATTTAATTTATAAAGGATTGACAACTTTGATGTTTAAATGAAATATTTTCTCCATTTCCTCCCATTGGGCTATAAGTTTGATCATGCACATCTAATATAAATGTTTTAAAAGTAAAGAGGATTCAGAAGACAAAAGAAAAGTCTCGAAAAATATCTTCGCTTAAGTCTTATCTAAAGAGAAATCTTTTTCTTTATTAAATAAAATTAAAGGAAATTCAATAAAATGCAGATTTTTATAATAAAATCGACAAATTTGTGAATCGATTTCTTCTATTTTAAGAATTGAATCTTTTATTTCAACTTAAAGTTTAGTCTATTGTAAGGAAATAAAATTGTATTTAAATGAATAAAAAAATCATCTAGCTTAATTAATTTTCCTTGTTCATCGGCGCACCAAAGTAGCTTTAAACTCTCCTTTTCTACCTTGCTTTTTTATTTAAGTGCTAGAATTTCAACAAGAATTTTCTAATAATAATATTTTTGATATTTTTTTCGTTTATTTAAATCAAACAAAAGGTTTAGTAATTATAAACACAAAAGTATTTTAATAAAGAAATTTTTAAAAATTCATTTATTAGTAAATTATTCACAAAAAAATTTCTGTTGAATTCCTTTATCCGAGAGATAAGAAAATTTTGAACAAATATTTGAAAGGTATTCAGTTTTCGCCCACGTACTTCTTTTACAGTAATTGAATTGTTTAAAATAACCAAGATAGCCATCTAATATACTCGAGGCACATATGATAGGAATTTAAAGCACTAGACATTGGCTAAAGTTCAAGGTTTTAGTGAGACATTAGTTTGGGTTATGAAAGTTATTGTGGAAATCATAAAATCTCTTTCATTTCCTCGTCTGAGTCTTAGAATATTCTGAGTGAAATGGTGTTCCCTTTGAGCATAGTTTGTATTTAGTAATATGTAAGCTGTCTGTGCCCTAAAACATGTCTTTTGAAAGAGAGAATGGAATACAGATTCAAAAGTTTTTATTTTTGTTTGAGTATTGATTTTATGGCTGACATGTCTTAAACTGAGGAAAGAGTGGTTCGAATAAATTTTCTCAATGATTAACAAAAGATTAAAATTATGCAAATTTTTTATTCAATTTGAATGAAAGATAAGGATTTCGTTTTTTTCTAGGATTTCATTTTCGAAAAATTCATTTAAATCGAAGTCCAATTCATTTGGGATTCACTCGAAAACTGAGTTAATTGATATCAAGCGGTAATACAATCGCAGCACTCGATTGAAAACTTGACTTTAATTTCAAACCAATCGCTTCGAAATTATCAGGAAATGATGAAAGAGAGAAATGATTAGTGACTGAAGAGGGAGAGGGAGGGAGAGAGAGAGAGAGAGAGAGAGAGAGAGAGAGAATCTTTTGATGTTTCAATAAGTTTTGAGAAAAACATAAATAAGGAAAGTTTCTGAGAAAAATCGTTTGTTATATTTTTCGAGTAATTTTGAAATTAAATTATGATCTGATATTTCACTCAGAATTCTCAATAAATTGGCCTTGTTTAACTAATGAAAGAGCAATGAAAAATGTACTCAAATTTACTTAAGGGTTCCAACAATTTTCGTGAGAGAAATAGTTATTTAGATATAAAATAATAAAAGAGATGATCAAAATCATACAAATAATCAAGGTAGTTTATTACTTCTACACTTAATTTCATCGGAAGGCATAAAAATAACCCAGAACTTAATGCATCTAAAAATTCTTTTATGTTATTTATTAATATTATGTCCACTCTTTTCAATCAAATGCTTTTAATCACTAAAAAATGTATCGAAATTTTATTCGAATAAATATTTTTTCATCAAAAGCTTATTTGAAGAGTTTTAGTGTTAGGATAAGTTTTTTGTTTTATATTACTTAAACAAATATCCTGGATCTTTGAGCACTTATTTATTTATTCACTCATTTGCCATAAATTGACTTTTTCTGATTAAAAGTCATCAAATATGCATTGGATCGGATGAGAGTCGACTTAATTACATTTTAGATAACATATTATTCAATGTTTTCAAGTTTTAGGTTCGACTTTTTTTGGCATCAATTTTAGCACTACTTTTTGCTCTATTTTGAAAAACTAGTGTTAATCTCACAAAGAATCAGAGGATTACCCAATAAAAAGAGTCAAACTCTTGGTTTTGGATATTTTCAATGTTTAATATCTTTTAGTGGATTCAAATTAAAAACTAAAAGAAATTTTCATTATTTAAATCAAAATCATTAATACAAACAATCATTGCTTACACATTAAATTGAACAAGCTAATGTTTCTGTTATTGCAGATATGATCATATTTTTAGAATATAGTGGGCGATGTTATTATAAGCCAAATCATGGATAATACCAAGTAACATTAAAGAAAATTCTCAAATATATGACTATAATTTAAAATTTCATAAAAAAGGAAATCTTTAGAAATAATATTCTGATTTTTAAGCCATTGATAACGAATAGATTGCTCTTGTTCATTATAAAACATTTTATGTTTAATAGTTTATGAAAACACCTTGATGCTTTTATTAATATTATATAAGTTTATGTAATTTTTTTTTCAAAAATAACATAATTTTGTTTACAATAAGTTATTATTCAATTTATATAATTAATCGAAATTTTACTTATTTTTATTAATATATAAATAATTGAATAATTCTGGCGTTGATTTCACTATTCGTTTACTTTAATCATATTTCATAAATTACCAAGTTGGCATATATGCCTTGAGCAATATTTCTCGGAATTGTTTTATGATAGATTCGATTAAATATCTCTGGTTATCAAGCAAACTTTAAAATTAATTTCGTTAAAAAGATTTTCAACAAAAGTTTGAAAACTATATAAAAAATTAATTTTAATTTTTTAGTCTTCACTTCAAATAAATTGAATTTTTTTTATAAAAAAATGACAGAAGAAAAGAGAGGGAGTAATCAATAATTGATTTTATTTAAGTCCTACCCTTTTGTTGACTTCTGGTCAACTCATTTATTAAATTTTTGAAGACACAGAAAGCACTTAATGTTGAGTAGATTTTGAAGACAAACTTAAATGAATAGGAATTGTTCTAAAAGTAATTTGAGAAAACGACTGTAACTTATATTTATTGATATGAAATGGATTTTTGGCTAAAATATGATTTTTCGGATGAAATATATGTACTATCCATTGCTATCGGGGTCATTCAAGAGAGAGGACATATTTTTGCGCATTTCTAAAGTTATTGTTTATTTGAAGTTTTATATTCTTTTTTATGTATTATTCGTAAAATCTGTCGAAACGAGAGATCGTTTTAATAACACTTCAAAGCGAAGACAACTTTTCAATTGTTTGACGAAACAAATGCTTCAAAATTTCGATTCAAGTATTGAAAGAAAAATCAAAATTTTTAATATTACTGAACAAACAGTAATTTTTTGCTTTGAATCAAATAATGGATAAAAAAGAAATCTTCGTTTTATCTAAAAAGAGATTAAAACGAGAGTAACATAGAATTAAACCTATAGTACGGTTTAAATAGAACTAGCTCATGTTCTAGCTTGTTCTTCCTTTTTGTTCCTTTTATTTTTATTGATTATTTAAATCGATTGGTTTAAATCGATTATCGATAATCTTTTGCAGAGGTGTTAGTATTCCTCCGCTTAAATATACAGTGATTTGCATCTAATCTTTTGTATCGAAAATATGTTTTAAAGAAAATGTCACTGAATTTAATGATATTAAAATTTAAGCGTTTCTTAAATTTAAATAACATTTATATCGAATATTGAATACTTTTATGCCAAAGAAAAGTGCTTTAATATGATTCAATTATTGACTTTACCTATTATTTGTTCTTGTAAAGATTATTGTTAAATTATTACAAGATTAATGTGTAATTTGCTTTTTGTAGCGAACAATAAATGATTGAAAATTGGATTTTTTATGTTCTCTTTTACTTAAAATAGGCTTTTGTTTTGTCGGATTAATTGGAATTTTTTTGGTAATTAATATTTGGATAAAAATGGATTTTATATTATCTTTTGCCTAAACTTTCAATGAGTGGAAGCAAATCGTAATTTAGGAAATAAATTATATTTCATTGAAGCTTCACCATCACCATTACCCTCATCATCACTAGAGTCAATGTTTAGCTATTTGAACAATACTAACAATTTCTCTTTTAATAAGTAAAAGCTTGCTTATTTTTTGAAATATTTCCAACGAGTTTGAGTTGAATTTGCTCTTGGACAATATTCTAATAGAATTCAGTGATAAATTTAGGGGTAGTTCACAATTTTTGCTCACTTTTAGACCTAATTATTATATTATAAAAATAAAGACAATATTTTATGAATATTATATTAAATGTTTTATTTACCGAAAACTTAAATAATCTTTTACTCAAAAATTATATATTTTTCTAATTTAAATGATTTTTCAAATAAATTTATTGCGAAACCAATTGGAAGACATTTTTTACTAATAAACTCTTAGTTAAACTTTTTATTAACCAAAGAATTACTGAATTATAGTTTGAGTGAAACAAAATATAGAAAAGGAATAAAATAAAGTTAAATCGATTCTAATTTAAAGCAGTTTTTCGTGAAAATGCATAAAATAAATCCTTTGGAAAAGCGATAAATTGTATGGTTTTATGAAAACAAATTCTTTTTTGAGTTAACATAAAGAAAGACTTGATTTACAGATAGACTGAAATAATTTAAGTAAAAAATAGAGTAAAAGTATGCAAATAACGAAAATATACATTAAATTAGAATTCAAAATATATTCACATAAAAACCAATATTGAGGGAAGTTTTCATTTTTGCCCATTAAGTCACAGAAATACTCATTTTCTCGACTTAAGAGCATTTTGTCGAATCAATAGTAGTTATGATTAATAGAAAGAAAATAATTTTTTAACCAATTCTGTGTCGACAGACGAATACTGTCTCTAAGAAGAAGTGACACAAAATTTTCGGACAATTTATCTTCAATTCAAAACATTTAAGAGTCAGAAGAGTCTTACAAATGATTGATGTCCCAAACGATGACCTTTTGTTAAAAAAATTCAGATTAATTTCAATGTTGTGACTACAGAAGAGTGAAGTGGTTGGCCATCCATTGGCATACATAGCCTTCCATAGCCATACATAGCCTTCCATAGCCATACATAGCCATCCATTGTCACACAAATACAAATTTATGTGAAAAAAGAGCGTATATTTGATTTTCTAAAACTTTTTTCAAATTGAAAAATAATTTTCAAAATTGATTTTTCTTCCATCAAAACACAGAAAAGATATATATTTTGATTTTGCGCTCCACTAGAAATCACTGGAAATCACTAGAAATTCAGTTTAAGTAAAGCCCTTTTCGCAAGTTTTCATTCTTACAAAGAATAGTGAATTCAAATGCCGTAAAACTTTTCTTCTTATCCGAAATTTGTCGACTTTAAGGAATGATAAGCAGACAGTTTACAAATGTATACCTCGAATAACCCCAAGTTTTATACCCCAGGTCCAAATTTGTTGATATGCTTTCTATTCAAATGGAGTGATAAGGGTTTGTTGTTAACTCCTGGTTATTCCTCATTAGAATATTATATTACATTTTTTTCTCCATAAATATTTTGTACTACATTTTCAACTGAAAAGTCATTGAATAAACTCATCCATCAAATGAAAGTTTTTGTCAGAAAACCTTCAATTGTATTATTAATTCAAGTTTGAAATCGTGAACACAATTCTGATTTGTTTGCATCAAAAGCCAGACTTATATATACCATAACTAAAACCTTTTACATTCTTTTGCTTTTGAAATACATTTGAATATATTATTTTCTTTAAAAGATAAACACAACATATCATTGCAAACTCATTTTTTCAGCAAGCACTTTTTAATAATATAGAATTTACATGAAAATAAAATCATTTATTCCATTAAAAGTTATAAAAGATAAGGAAATAGCGTTTAATGTTTAAACACAATATAAGAATATTTAGTAATTGTTTCGGATAAATGCTATGAAAACTTGAAGAGAGAAAACATTTTCTCCAAGAATAGAATATTCTGGAATTTATTAATTAAAAGTACAGTTATTTTTAATGAAAACGACAATTGTTTTCAGTCTTTAATGAAATTTTTGGAAAACTGTTTAAAATTTTTAATTTTGATCCAATGCTTAATAATTATATCACTTAAGTTAACTAGCTAAATTAGACAATTCTTAAATGTTCAAATTTATTCAATTAAGGGAAGTTGAAAAATAGTTTCCAGAATATATTAATAATTGTATGAATTTTGTATACAAATATTATAGCTTAATAACTGAGTCGTATATTCATTGAATTTAATATAATTTGTATTTTTGTTTAGTTATATAAATGTTTGTTATATTTATTCTGTTTCTCTATAAAAATGAATTTGTGGCCCAAACACAGAATAACTGAACGCTCGACAAACTCATTGCTTTAATTATAGTCAGCACATCTGCTGTTTATTATTGTAAATATGTGTTTAAAAGTGTTTTTTTTACTGAAAAGAATTCTCAGGGAATTCTTTTAACGAGAAATTCACATAAAATATCGTTTTGAAGACCAAAATGTTTAACACTTTTTCTTAAACATTATTTGTGAGAAAACGATTCCCAGAATCGACCGAATATTCAATGGCTATCACTCAATGAATTCTAGTTAAGTGTCGATCAAATTCTGGGAATTACAGTCTTTTCACTAAATTAGATATTTCTGATAGTCTTTAACTTTTAGCTTAACTTTTAAATTCTTGACTTTTTCTTTGACGGAATGATAAATTCCAAAGAATTTTATAATGATCTTAGCATTATATAAAGTGCAGCTAGGTTATTTCAATAATAGTCTTTATAATACAAATAGTTTCCAAGTTTTTAGTGTTAGGAAAACTCAATTAATATTCTTCTCTATTCAACGATAGATTTTTTTGGAAATCAATAAAAAGTGTCGCCGAATATCTTTTTAGGGAAACGTCGCGAATATTTATTAGAGGAAATGTGTTTTACGTGTACTCCGATGTGAAACAAGTGTATTATGTAATGTATGTATTGACTCACTTGTTGTCAATATATAGAACGCATTCCTTTTAAATACTATTCGGTAAACAATATTTAATATTAAAGAAAACGATTTATTTCAATAAAGTGTCAAAAATGGTTTTCATTCATAATTTTTTGATTTATGGCCACTAAAATAAAGACGAGCAAGATCTTTCTTAATGGCTTTTTCCAAATGACAAGATAATTTTTGTGTTCATATTTTTCTTTGAGTTTTATTTCTTAGAAACTCAAAAATATGACCTCATTTAAAGTAATTGGAAAAAAGTGTTCAATGGTTTACCTCAAAGAGAGAATATTTAATGGAAAATATTTTGTGAATATCTTTGTTGGAACTGACGTTTAGCTAAAGATTTATATAAAAGTGTCGAATATAGAGAGACTGAAACATCACTCAGTAATCACTTACTCTTACTCTAACAGTACTTTAAAGTAGTTTTAAATTAGGGTAAGTTTTGAGTCGTGTGTTTGTGTGGGATGTGAGGGTTGCCGTTCACATATGACTAAGTGAACTTGCTCAAAATTTGCTCAAAATCTATTGAAAAACTCTAATCTTATGCTACAGAAAATTGAATAAAAAGACAGATATTTTCTGAATTTATTTTCAATAATCTCTTCAAAACTGATGAATATTTTATGGAAGCAAATGATCAATACTTTCATCGAATAAATAGTTTGCCATTGAATTTGCATATGACTATACTGTACCACTATTCCATACCACTATTCTATACAACTATTCCATACGACTATTGCAAACGACATATTCTCAACGAAAATTTACATTTCATATCCTGAGTGTGAGTCTGAGCTCTCAATTTTAGTAGAGAAGTGAAAAACTGAATCAATAGGAAAAATGGTCTCAAATATTTCCAAAAATATATTCTAAATATTTATAGCAAACAATCGATAAAATAGGAGAGAAAAGTACTTCATTTCGGAAATGTTCCTAAAATCTCATTGAATGGACTGTCAATCCTTTAGACAATGCATTTTGTTTTTCTTTTATTTTACTTTCATTTTGATCTTAAAATTGAATTTCACTTAAAATACTTTCTTTTCTATTTTCTGGGATTTTGTCACAAATTTTGATTTAAAATTAATTAATAAAAATTATTAAAAATAATTAATTTCAAAAGTGTTCCCATTATTCAAAATATTGTAATTCAAAAAACAAATCCATTTCCTCTAAAATATAACAAAATATTAATTAAGATTTAAAATCAATCTCTTTGTCTTTTTTGGTCTACAACTCAATCAGTGATAATTAAGAAACTCTTATAAAAGATTAAATATTAATGTTTTTTATTATAGATTTATATATAATATTTTTTATGGACTATAAATATTATATTTCATATACTCTATATTAGATAATATAAATCAGGGATGGCAAAAGACCTAGGTCCAAGGGGAAGGGGGTATTTTGGTCCGAGCTAAGGGGGTATAAGAGGGGGGGGGGGGGGGTATTTTGAAAATGACCCAAAATTGCTTAAAAACACATAAAACATAAATTTTAAGGCTTTT
>JAQFZM010000762.1:0-25581 GCA_034695785.1 Galumna obvia | reverse complement strand
GAGAGAGAGAGAGAGAGAGAGAGAGAGACCAAGTTTATACGATTTTAGATAAGTATTGCATTATAATTAAGATATTTTTGTGTTTAAACTATTTTAGTGTTAAATTTTATTTCAATATTTAAACTAATCGTCAAAACAATTATCCAAACGATTAGATCGATTCCCAGAGAAATAAATAAATTTATATAAATTAGTTCAGTTTAAATAACTATTAGATATGATATTTGGTCTTAACTTCACTATAATATAGTGATTACGCCTTTAATTAGCGCTAAGTTTGAGTCAAGTCAGGTATACTCACCACTGAGTAATCAATTTTGAAACTTTAATCAAATATTTTCTCAAATTTTCGGCTAAAATAAGAGATTTCTTCTCATTTTAAATGTTTATACTTATTATCTGAAAATTATCGTCTCATTAAGATATAGTCAGAGACAGGACTTAAAAATTAAATGTTAGACTAAATCCGAAGCTAAAATTATCTAGCTCACTTTCTCTTTAACTCGCTATTCGGCGTCTCCACCAAAAGTGTCTACTCATTAAAGTGAGTAATTTTTGCTGTAATTTACGACAATTATCTCTTAAACTATAGAGAGATTAAATAAAATAGTCAGTGATATAAGACTTTATAAATATATGGTTTGGGAGTCGACCCAAAACATTAAAAACAGTCAAAAGTCAGTATCAAATCAAATGATATTTTGTTTGGTTTGCCATAAATATATCCTTTTATACGTCCGAACTTATCGTCCAATAAAACAAATTTTATTAAAGAAATAAAAGTTAAATAAAACTTTCCCTCAAAAGAAAATCCATAATTTTCGTCACAAAAGACTTATTGAGAGAAAACTACCGAAACTGTAAAAGAATTGTTGATTTATTAAAGCAATTTTACGAATAATTCAGTGAAAATACAAACAAACTTATAATTCATTAAATAAAATAAAAGTTAATTAAAAAACTTAACATAAAATAGAGAATTAGAAAAAAAATTACGAAAAATAAACCAAAAGATAATTAAAAGAAATAACAATAAAGACTCGAATTCAAGACATAAAACAAAATCTAATTTATATGCAAAATATCTGAGAACTACTCGAAAACCTGTATTAGAAAAATAGCTTTAAATGCAATAAAATACACAAAAAAAGAAGAGTTTTTACTAAAACTTATGATAAAACAAAAAAATGTATATTCACTCAAATAGTTTGGGTTAAGTAACCCTTTTTTGTCGAATTACTTTTTAAACACTGGAAATGTTGGCTTTTCTCAAGAAGGGAACAGGTGTTTAGTGGGGGTCACTTTTCATACACACAACTCATCGCATAACGAGTCCCACTTTTAATGTTACATCAGAAGAGGTTCTCTTATTTCAAATTAGCCCTAGGTCATTTCGTAAATGCCTCTAATTTTAATTATATACGTCTTAAAAACTGCTCTCTCTCTCTCTCTCTCTCAACGCTCTCTCTCTCTCTCTCTCTCTCTCTCTCTCTCTCTCTCTCTCTCTCTTTCTCTCTCCCATTCCCTTTATCAATGGTTAATATGTGCTGAGCATATCTTTGAGCTCAATCAGCAGTACTGTAGTGCTGTCCCCCTCTATCTCTCTCTTCAAACTCATATACATTTCGAAAGCATTTTTAAGCATAAATTTATATTTAATTCTATGGCATTAAAGTTGCTAACTTATTTTTCAAAGTCATTGTCAACAGTATTTAAAACATTAATGCCTTGAGCACAAACGAGCTCTTAGATCACCAAGAATATTATTAGTAAAATCAACAAGAAACAACATTCTACTTTAGATATATTAAAAGAGAGTCATAAAATGAACAAGTTCTTTCAAATCACGTTCTTGATAAAAATCAAATTCTTTAAAAAAATTAAGCATGCTCAATGGTGTTGAGCTCAAATCTTGGGCACACCATTAAATTTACATTAGATATGGTTTCTCCCGACAGGAAAGCCCTCTATTTTATCACGAATTCCTTCTCAAATGACAACAAGAATAAGAAAATCCTTTTTGAAGTTTAAAATAAAAAAGAAACATGCTAAAACAAATAAAATAGAAGGACAACCAAAAAAGACAAATAGGAATATATTAAATGACAGCAATTTTCGACTCTTAAACTGACGAACATTTTATTTCGCGACAATAATTATCTTAATGAGAGTTCGCCACTAAAATATGTATAATAAAATGTTATTACTTTTAGGAAAGACTTTGTTTTTATTTCAGAACTTTTCGTCGAATTTTATTATTATTTAATAAAACATTTATATTCAAACCATAGTTTCATAAAATTTCAAATCAATGTCAGCCCTCTATTCGCTAATTCTCTAAAGAAGTTAATCCCAGAGTTTTAACTTCAAAACAAATGATTAACGAAAAAGAATTTTTGTCTTAAAATTATCGATCTTTAGATCAGGTCTTCTCTTATATAAAATCTGTTCCTAAATATTATCATTAAAATGAGTTTTTTGTCTTCACTTTAAATTTTTTCTTCAAATATAAAATCATTAAATGATAACCAGGGTATCTTTTTAAACTCACCATTTATACCATATATGAAAGGTTATTATTCAATGCACAAATTTGCATATTCATCACCTAGTTGACTTAGCATGAAAAAGAATTTTCACCTTTTTATATAAATTGAAGACCTCTAATAAAAATGGCGATAAAATTAGATAATAGTTAATCTTTAACTCAAAGGGAATTTATCTTGCAGATTGAAGACAGCAAAAAAAATATTAGTAACAAACAAAGTTTGGGACCACTTATCTGAAGGGAGAGTATAATAAATCCCAGGTTTTTCCAGAGCTCTTATTTGACGCGTATTATATGTAAATGAAAATTATGTTAAATTTCGTTTGAAATTATCTTTTTCTTCGCTTTTTTTGTTTAATTTAGAGAATCTGTGATTAAAGTCTCTCTCAATGTCTGTGTCTGTCGTTTATCTCGAAAGCAGTTTGTATTCAAAAACACAGAATTGAAGCAAAAAAATTAATTCAGTCCTGAAATTAGAGCCCATCAATCCTATGCTCAACATTTCCTCAATAATTACCGCCGCTGTGCTGTTCAGTTGTGTTCACTCATTTCCATATTATCTTTTCTTCTTTTGAGTTTGGGATTCGTTATTCTCTTTTTCTCATTTCATTTATTTAGTCTCTATTTCTCTCTATCTTAAAGTCCATTAAATTAGTTGTGAAGCCATCAAACTATACATTATATGCAAACTTTGCTATACTTTTGTTTCCTGTTTTGCTTAACTCTATTTGTTTTACTATTAAAGGTATTCGAAGTGAGAATAGAAATATGTATAACTCTCTCTCCTATTTGTATTCAATCAGTAATGAACTCATTCTCTCCCTTAAATCCAAACCTATTATCCATTATTTTTATTCAGTTTTAAATCCAAAGGATTTTTAAAAATAAAATAAAACACAATTGAAATGAGAGAAACTGGAATTTTGAGGACAAGTATACGTGTGTCACGTTTAGGCCTCCAATGAAAGCATACCATTATATTATTTGAAATATTTGTTAAAATTTTTACTCGATTACATTGATTAATGTGCTTTCATATCATTATTATAATCTGAAAACATTAAAATAAAATAAATAATGAGTTAAATGAAAAATTTCATTCACTATTCAAATAACTTCAGGGAATATATATTTCTCAATACATTTTTGAATTTGAAATAAGAAAAACATATCCAATACTTATTCTGACGTTTAGTGGGAAGACATCTGTTTTTTGTCGACCTTTAATTGCGTTATGTTTTTAATTGAGTGTTAAATTCATGACAACATTTTTAAAGTGACTAATCCATTGATTTCTCATGAATTTCATAATATAATTCGTTATTTTTTGTTTTAGTTTTATTAAATTAATTTTCATTCCATTCCTCTTATAACAGGTGTTCCCACATTTCAATTGTTAATTGAGTTATTGAATACCATTTAGTTTTGTTTATTTTCCACCAAAACTTCTGTTTTCGTTAAGAAAACTAATTAACGAATAATAGTTTTAATAACTTTTAAAAAATGTTTGCAATTTTTTTTCAAAACATATATTAAGAGTAGAGTTAATATTAACGAAGAATTTCTTGTTTTCAATTGTCTTCCAGAATATCGATTGTTTGTCACAAAATGTGTTAAGGCTTACAAATGTTAAGAACATATGGCTTTATGTTCACAAAAACCAATTTCGTATCAAAGAATTGTTCAGAAATTAATCACTAAAACTCTGTCTAAAAAAGTTATTCAAAGATATGACAATTTTTCGAGTTTATCAATATATAAGTTAACAAGGTAAAAATTAAGATAACTAAAAATAAGAGATAAGTAATGAGATAGTTTTTAGGTCAAGCAAATTTACCATGCTACTTTTATGATTCATTTAGAATTTGTTTGATTCAGTTTATAACTCGTTGTTAAAATTGTTTTTAAAGTTTTTTGGTTTAATCCATTTAATAGTTTAATAGTTAACTAATTTATAAATTATCAGTACTTTAAAGCTTTAATGAGTTTTTCAATAAATTATTCACAAAAAAAATAAAATTAATTCAAAATATGAAATGCATTTCAAAAATTGTTTTTTGTTGAAATCTAACAAAAGTTTGATTTATTTTCAATCATTTATTTGAGTCATTAATCATCAAAATTCAGAGCTTTGAATGTAAATCAGTTACACTTCTTTAGCCTCAAAAAACTATGAAATAACCTTGCTTATTCAATTAGAAAAATTTAATTACATTTCAATGAAATCATTTCAAACTCTTCCGACGTCTCCAAAGATATGAATGACTTTTGTTTCATCAAAAATGTAAGTTATTGTGCACTCAATCATCTCATTATTCAATAAATTCATTAAACTATTTAATATCAATCATTAAATAACTAATAAATAAAATTTGAGTCCAAAACTCAAAATAATAAATGATTTAATAAACGACTCATTAATTAAAAACTTTTCTAAAATATTTTCCAGATTTCGTTACAAAAAATATTTCAATACTTTATAAACAATTACTTTTAAAAATTAAGAGGATCAAGGCAATTTCTAACTCTCACTATCATTTATAAAACTATGCCTAACCAAGGTATTCAACAATTATTCTATTCATTTATTTTTGTGAATAATTTACACGAAAAAGTAATTATTATTTTAATTAAATGAATTCTAAATATAATACTTTAAATGCATTATTTTTTATTTTTTACTCAGAAAAATGTCTGATTGAGTCACCCCTAAAAAAAGGTATTTTTTGAATAAAAATTTAAATTAACTCGAATTCAGAGTTTGGAGAAAAGCAATTAAATTAAAGGAGTTTTTCTGTGATTAGTGGTTGTCTTCGCATAAGATTTAAACAAATTATAGCAACGAATGGATTCATTAATTCTATTCTCTCTCTAAATGTCTGACTTTAAATCAGAAATTTATTTAATTCGTAAAGTTTTTTGTCAGTCACTCATCCATCGCAAGACTGGCATTAAAGTCAGTTAAATAGATGTGAATAACATTGAATTTAAACATTGGATTCAAATCATTTGATTACAAATAAGAAAAGAGAGAAAACGCTTACAGAGAGAGCGTAGAAATAACTCAAAAATTGATGATTTTTTGCTAATCCAGTGAAGCAATACTTAATTTTCAGAAAAGAAGATAAAGAATGAGGTCTGCCTTCAATGGGGGAAAAACAGATTTTAATGTTATGCTCTTGGAATCCCTTCAGATGAACTCTCAAATGTCTAATGTTTTGTGAAAACTGATAGTCTCAATCTTTCCAAGTTAATTTTTCTCCTTTTAGTTTAGATTTTAGTTAACTCAACAAAACTTAATCAAAATTAATGATTTTGTTTTTGTGAGAGCGTTGAGAGAGAGAGCGTTGAGAGAGAGAGAGAGAGAGAGAGAGAGAGAGAGAGCGTTGAGAGAGAGAGAGAGAGAGAGAGAGGGAGGGAGAGAGAGAATTCTTTTGAGTATACAATACATTATAGTTTGAAAGATTTTGACCATTAATTACAGCTCATGTCTACTGATGTTTTGATACTCGAAAATTTCCATCGACTGAATAAAATCAGATATGAGTTATATTTACAACTTATCTAATAATTAGCAAATTATCATTGGATTAATTTTCATTTAATTTGGCCTTGCTAATCAACACAAATCTGACCATTTTTGCCAATCAATTCTAAACTATCAGTTTCACAAATCAAACCATAAGAGTGAAACTAAAATAGTGAGGATAAGTTTAGTTAAGATTAATTATTGATACAACGATTGCAAACTTTGATTGAATTTCAAAACTTTTGAAGAATTTAGTGAAAGAGTATTACATTTAAGACAATTGAGATTAACTGATGAGAAGGTATTTAATGCAATTGAACTCATCGGTAGTGGTTGTACTAGAATATGTCCAAAGGGAACGCATATTATGATTAGTGTAAATATGTAGCATTAAAATTAGAGCTCATCACCAGTTCTGGTGAGGAAGAGCTGAAACACGAAATTTCCAGTCTTTCACTAAAGGGTATGCTTTTAGTGCAGAGAATATAAGCATTAAATTGCATTAAAAGTGAATACAAATTAGAGAACAAAACATTTGGTTATTAAACAAAACCGGCGCTGATTTGAAAGAAGAGGGAATCAGGGAATGAGTCGATAGTTTTAAGCAATTGGCGGCTAAAATACAGTAATAAATGAATTACTAATTTATATAATAAATACCCAAAATTCTATGCAAAGAATGATATGTTCTGAGCTCTACATTGTTATCGGGGAAACATTGCTTGCCTTCCGTTAGAGTCGGTTCTCCTCCACGAAAGGCATTCGTATTTACTACTAATTCAAATGATGACTAAGACTGTGTTTAGGCACTGCTCTTATTCGTAGTTAAATTAAACATTATTACAAGCAGTAGAACAGCATTAATATCATTACTGGCAGCTCAGACACTGGCCCTCTATTGGTGTGCGCCCGCCGTCTATGGTTTTCTCATTGGGTTTTGGCTTTTTTCCCAAAATATCGGACAAAATATGCATTGATATAAACGGTTCGCTTCAATGCATTTCCATATATTCTCTATTTAATACAATTCACACATAAGTATTGCGGATGTGGACAAATGGCACAGACTGATGGATGAGGCACAGCCTGTCGTGTGCTTCTCTTTCAATGCGGGATTTGGCTTTTTAGCGTTCGTTAGAAAATTAAAAAAATTAATTTTCAACTGAAATATCGATAACATTCACCGATAGCTCCGATCTTATCATTATATCCGATATGACTCTCATTTAATTTAGTTATAATTCAAATGCAATTTCAACTCAATGTCTCTATTTTTTCAATTCACTGCATTTCCATTCGATATCATTTGACAAAAAAAGTTTTCAAACAAATTAAGTGAACAACTTTTTCAACTATTTATTGACAATAAATATTTGTTCAATAAATACGGAATTATTTTCCCGAGAGTTTAATATAAAGTTTTTCACAAAAAAAACATTCGAGAGAGAGAGAGAGAGAGAGAGAGAGAGAGAGAGAGAGAGAGAGAGAGAGACTACTCAATCAAAGTTTGAATAAGTTTTATGATTAAAGAAATTGGAGTAAATAATTGATTAATATTTGAAAATTAAATTATATGGATATTAGAGTCTGATATGAAAACCCTTTCACTTCAATTAAAGTTAATCTTTAGAAAAGACTATCCCTTTAATCAGACGTTTCAGTAACAGCTACTGATGTCTGAATCTAATGCATTGGTAAAGCCTATCGTCTCATTCTCTCTTAAGTCATATTTTTGGAGGACTGACTCATTATTCAAAGAGCAGTGAAAGAGTATAACAACAGTAGTATTTGAAAAATTTTAATTAGACTTCTCTTCGTTTAATTAAAAAACTTCTCTCAATGTTTTCGAAGCCAACGATAAAATTGATTAACAAATCCTTTAGTTTTAGTAACCATTGGTTTGAAAAATATATGTATATAAGAAAAAGTCGTTTTCGAGACTCAGAATTAATTGCATTTTCACTAAAATTAAAATATTTCGACTCATAACAGATGAGAGGGAATAACACCAAATATTTTCTTCTTCTTTTTTCACGTAATTATTTCATTGAATTATTTATTCAAATCACATGTGAGCACAAACTCATCAATAATTTTCTCCTCAAATTAGGGCAATCGTTGGGCTATAATAAAATCACCGTGTTTTCGAAATAACCAAGATCTAATTGATTAGCTCATGAATAAGTTGTAGTTCTTTAAATTCAAATGTAAATTAAGAAAATTTGCATCCATTTAAAACTCTATTCAAAACTCTATTCATTCTCTAATTTTGTAGATTTTGAGGACTCACTCTTTAGTTATTCTTCAAATATTGGATTACAAAAAAAGTGGATAACTCTTGGCTCTCCCCTTAAACTATGCCTGAATGGAAAGATAGTAGTGTTTGAGTGCCAGACAACAAATGGATGAACGAAATGAATGGATAGAAATTTTTAGGACTAAAAGTTAGTCGAAATGAGAATTAAGAGAATTATAGTCAACAGTCGAATGAAAGAGAAAACGATTCACAACAAACACACGAACTGCAGGAAAATGACAGAGAGTTCTCCTATGGGACAGTCAGGAGATGATGGCATTGAGCAAAGCTGAGGCAAAAATTTCTGCAGCACTTGTGATATATGTGCAAAAGAAGCGTATAGACAACAGACGTTATAATCGCTGATTCAGCTCTAAAGGAATCATATCGTCATACGATTCACTAGAAATTTTTGGACGCACTCTTGGGACAGACCACTAGAGCCTCTCTTCTATTAAACAGAAAGACCTCTTTCTAGCAATCAGTAGATATAATGACTTTTATAGTCAGAATACCGACGAAAGAAAGGCATTCATTCATATCTATAGTTTATAATATTTGGCAAAAAAGTTAACTCAATAGTAACCACTGAAACACATCTAACACTTGAAAACTGAATGTCTTCTAATGATAACAATCCTTATATTTTTATATTAACGACATATTCGAGTACAATATTGGACCCACTTATCAATATATGGCAGATGAGTACCAAAGGGAACAGTAATAAAGGGAATAGTTATTGTCTGTGCTATAGATATATATAAATAAATATATTGTATATAAAAAGTCATAAAACCATAACTAATAAGACAATACGATTCAACGGATTTTGCTTTCAGTTTCACTCTTTTGATAAACACATTCAATACACAAATCCATTATAACTTTCGATATACTTTTATTGACGGCTAATATAATATCAAAGAAAAAGCCTATTTTCAAGAGTCAGATCCTATTTTGTGGATAACAACAAAGAAACAGAACTGTTGTTACGAAATAACACATTTTCAATAGTTTAGGTAAATATTTAACAAATATAAGTAGGGATCAAATGTGTCGAAAATAGCAGTTTTATTACATCTTTTTCGTATTATATCAAAAGAGATGACTCTTTATTTATCTATTTATATACTGAATGACCATATTTTGAGCCCTCACTTGAAACTAATAATTTTTAGACACTTATCATAAAAATTTAGTCTACAAATAAAAAATGGTTTTTCGGCACAAAAGGCGCGCAAATTATTAATACGAAAATTAAGTTAATTTCGAGACTAAATTAGTTTATTATTATTTAAGTGAAACTAAAATTAATCTAATTATAACAAATTGCTTCAAATCATCATAATTTTGCCGGAAAAGAATGTTATCCATTGACGTCTAGAAAATCTCATTGTCATTATTGCACCGAATATTTATGAAAATCTATAGTATTTTTAGGCATCAACTCATAAAATGAGCCAATAATTTATGTCATTTGACTGAAAATTTTTTGATATATTATAATAGTTTTGGAATGAGATCATAGATTTCCAGTATATTTATCATCATATTTAACATAATTTACAGAATATTCTGAATATTCCACAAAACAAAGCTATTTGTGGAGGAATTCCTCATCAAAAATATTTAATGAGAACACAATTTTTCGATAACACTTCGCATAAATTTTTTTGGTTTTTGATTATAAAATATTTTATTAGACTTTTTGTGATTCACTGATGGCTAAGATTTTTAGATATTTTATATTTATATTCTATGAAATGAATTTTTTGAGTTAATCTTTTAGTTTATAATTGACTGACTTTTCGAGTAATAAAAGAATGGATTTTTCATTTGCCTCCAAATAACACGACATTAGGTGAGGGAAAAGTAGAGAATCGTATGAGAAGACATTGAAAAGTGAAATATTAATGCTTTGTTGATATGATTCGTGTGACACAAAAGTTATGCCAATTTTTTTTTCTTAATCTCAAGCCTTATGTCTGTGCTATTGTTGCTAAGGCTCTCCTAAATTAGTGTCGTTATCAGGGAGTCAAAGGGAGTCTCCCGATTGTGGGCACACATATACATTAAGAGTGAGCTAGCTCACAATACTGTGTATATGTATGTGAAAGGTTATTAAGCGTATGGCATAAATCACAAAATGACATTCAACATATTAAAAGGTGGGTATGTAGTGATGATAAAACACTGTTCATTCCTGTGCTCTGTTCCTGAGTTGAGTTCTCTTCCATAGAAATCAATACATATCCGAACAATATTTGGTTATTGAGTGCCCGCAGGACTCGAAACACATAAATAGGAAAAACACTTTACATTGTATTCTATATTAAGAGACTAAACCTTATTAAACATATCATATATAAAGTGAATTTCTAACCCCAGGTTTAGTTTAAGTGACAATCAAGCTAGCTCAACTAACTCATTATATTAATTCAATAAAATTATTTAACTAAACAATTTTGCTTTTTTAACTTGATCAATTATTCAAAATATGAAAACAATAGAACATTAGAAGTATGTGTCCAACGATTGGTTCTCAACCATAATTAGTATCCTTGGATACTTGAATGCATTTGCCTCACATTTAATAGAGAAAAATATGATATATTTTTTGTCTCCCGTTATATAAGTCATTAGATGTTATTTTGTGCGTTATGTGTGTATATAACAGAGTGACTGTCGGCCCCACCCGTTCTCTCTTTCTGTCGGTCTTGTGATGCAAATGACGGAACACTTCCTGCCAGGGATTGGACTAATGGGTCTCAACTTGTAACTTAACTATTTCTGCTCCATTATTGCTTATCACCTGCCAATGCATTGCCTGCCAGTCCTCCACACAATTATTTGTTATATTCACGAGAATTGACTATTTCTTTGGCTCTTATAATAATCTTATATTTTATTATTTTTAGTGATGACTGAGTAGTAGTACTAAAGTGTCGGATAAAAAATATTACAAAATATTACTTTCGATTCTTTTTAGAAAATAGTCTCAAGAAATAAGAAAAACAATACTAAGAATAAAGTGTTTCGAAAATATATAAAACTTTTAGTCATTCAAAACAAAACAATTGAGAGAAATCAGAATTTGTACAATATATCACCAAGACACATAAGGGACACATAAGGAACAAATAAGAATAAAACTCAAGAAATTTAATAATCCCTTCAAAATCGACAAATTTCTTCGCTTTTCAAATGAGTAGTCATTTACTGTTAAAAAGAGTAAATCAGAAAAACAAATGCAAAAAGAAATCCAATTATTATTTGAGAGAAAAAAAAAGTGAAAATCGAAATCAATTTTTCAAATAAATGACTCGAAAGGAATTTCTCTATTCGTGAATATAATCGCAAAGATTTCCTGAAACTAATGTTTGTAAGCCTTTAAAATAGTTTCCCATTTAATGCCATTTAATTTCAGACACAATTGAAACGAATGAAAGCGAGAATAGTTATTCTGTGCCCAAAATTAGTACTTATGGATGGCTAATATCAATAGCAATAAAATGGTATACGATTTCAAAAACAGTTTGCAAAAGACGCACACAATTGGATCGATTCAATCCTCATTAGATGGGAATCACATACAGTCTGAGTCACACACATACCACACATGTCTATCAGTTTTAGTTTATATCCCTATGCTTTCCATCCAAACAATGACAGAACTCTTCCCCATTCTATCCATTACTACAATATATAATAAAACAGTTGGATATATGAACACAGACTGCAATTCAGGTGCGATATTAGAGCTGTAAATGTTATTCGGAGCGAATAGAATGCCATAAAACTTAGCCTCTAATCCAATACAATAGAATTCAAAGTAATCTCAAACGGAATATAGAGTTTGAGACACAAAACCGCAAAAATATAATTATAAGTATTCTAACCAATGAATATTCATTAGACAAGAAGAGAGACGAACACCACTTTTTACTCAACTTTTGCTGTTTTAAGCAGAGATCAAAAGGAAAGGAAAGGAAAGGGATAACAATTTATTGTTTCCTCTGTTGAACGCTTCAGGTTTTCAAACCTAAAATTTAATATTCAATGAAAACATTGTGACGATTACCAGAGCGACACAAGAGATAGTCGGCCGACAGTTACTACAGATGAGAGACACTACCGCACAAACCACACAACAAAAGGTGTATTTGCGTGGAGAGGAAATTCAAAGGGGGATAATGTTATGCCATCTAATTATATAATTACAACCAATTATTCCGTATATAACTCTGCCTTTAAATAAGTTTCTACTGAAAAACATTAGTTTATTGCACAGAATATGCATTTTATGCCGCATTAACTCAACCAAAAGCTAATGCTTTAATTTAAATTTAGAGGCCATCCAATCAAACAAACAGTGACCAAGGTATCACATTCAACTCATATTCTCTCATCTTTTCCGGTATTTTAATTAGAAATTTAAGTGAATATATTTAATACGTTTAATAAAATATTGATTCACTTATTTTAATTAAAATAATCTTGATCAAAACTTTAATTTAAGGTATGTGAGCATAAGTTGGCGATCCCTTACCTCTAAAATTAAGTGAACACTGAATAGAAAAGTTTATTCAACGATAAAAGACAGAATATTATGCATCTCCTGAATGCCAGCGTTCGGTATGTTGTGCTGTTATGCTGTGCTTTACTGATAGAGAACAATGAACGGAGAATTCTAGTGTGCAGTCATTATTGGCCGCACAAGTCATTAATGGTGTGCTTTGACTGCCTTTCAATACAATATCTAAAACTATTATTTTATTTCATTTCTCTCTATTGTATTCCTATTTTCCCACTAAAGGACTAACAATTTTGAGGCCGTATTTCAGTCGACAAGTCGTCAACTCTGAACTTAAATGTCTATCGAATGTCTCTTTTGTCGGACAATATTTCCAATGACTGTCAGTCCTCTCTTAAATAGATTTCCCTTTTGGTGCGACACCAGTAATGGTTAAATTGAATCCATGCGGAAAAGAAAACCGTTTTGTGAGTTTCGAGAGAGAGATATATATCAGTGTCGGTAAATCAAGATGACCAAGCTTGATTATAAATAGATAAGACATCATTTTGTTTTGAAAATATGCAAACTTTTGTTAAACAAATATAAATCTTAGATATCCTCTACTCTTGTCCTCAACTAAAACACTACGAAAGACAAATGATAGCAATTTTCAAATCCAAAACAAATTACACATAATAGATAAACAAGTACATTTATTATAAAAACTACCACTTATGCTGTTTCGCAATTTCAAAGAAAGGGAGGAATAACTTTAAATATTTTCTTCTGATATTCAGTCAATAAAAAGTCTATTTATACTGAAATTAGTTTTAAAACTTCGAATTCATTCCATTAGTTATCCCACATATAATCAATTATAAAAGTCAATAGACCTTGCTCATGTCAATGTAGTGCAAATTTGCAATATGGCACCGAAATTAACCTCTGGCACAGTCTTATTAGAAGTCTATCTTAAATGTTATGTTATATAAAATCAGAGCCCACTCTAAAAGTAATTGTTTTTGTTTTGTTTTGTTTGACTCCAATGTCTTTCCCCACACTCTTAATGAGTTGAGTCTATCCAATAGAGTCCTTTACGTACTGAGCGCTCAACCACTTCGAACCCGAAAAATTCATTTAACGACAACAGTAATCAACTCAAACCCTCTCCAACTGATGTGTTGGAGCACTGCTAAGACCTGTGCTGTCATTCAACCCGTTTTTGTTTGGCTCGTATTTGATTGAATACGACATTCAATTGAAATAAATGGCTCTGAAATACAGAATCGGAGTCGAGACGAGGCTTAGACACCCCTCTCCTTCTTTTGAAATATTATTCTTTAATTCAAGACTTTAATTGTATTTTATTTTTCAATTCATTCACTTTTGGAGAAATTAAAGGGAAAAAAAAGGAGAGAGAAAGGGATAGAAATGGAGAGAAAATTCAAATCAATTTCCATCATTTCATTACAAACGATTAGATTTAAAGAAATAATTTATTATTATTAATATTACCTTAATATATACCTTGATTAATAGTAAATTCTTAAAACATTTTATTTGTATAAATACATATTCTGTTTGTGTGAAACACATATGAAAAGTGTGTGAAATATACATTTGTATATATATTTGGAAATATTTGAGTAAAAGATAGAGACTAATGTGAGACTAATGTCTTTTGGGGGGTCGGGGGGTGTCATCACCGCCAGGGACTGAAGTCCACCCAATAGTGTTTATACTGGAAAAGTGCATTACTTCGACATAAAGTGGATATAAATAAATAGTCTTTTAGTGAAAACCCACTGAGAAATAAAGTGAACGAATGGATGACTTCAATGACTGACGAATAACTTATAAGCGAAACATCAAAACATTGGAATAAATATCAGCCAAAAAGAAATGAGAATTTATTGAATCTATTGAGAGCACAGAATAAGTGAGGCAAAAGCCATTTTCGCCAAACACTGGCAAACATATACCTATTCCTCAATTGGAGGCAACCAATGATTAATTATAAGCCTTTTTCTGCTAATATTTTTATGGCTCTCATATCACAAAATGAGAGTAAATTCCTTTTCTATTATAAATACTGTCTTTCATCAGCTCTTATACAAAGAATTACTCACATTTAATGGCAAAACCGTTTGCTTCCAATCCATCCATCAGTTGTTCGCTCTTTTTCTTTGACAATCAGTTCAGTAAACCCTTTTGAGGGCTCACAACACAACTAAAGAGTTGAGTTGAATACTGAAATATATTAATACTCAATCGATTTCGTGTGATTTCGATATACACCACTCTTTCATAGCCTTCTTATGCTTTACATAAGACTAATGTTTCAACAAATAAAAGCACTTTTCCTCACAAAATGACCACAAATTTATTTCATATTTGAGTTAATGTAACTTCTTTTCAAAAGAAGTCCGAAAGGAAACGTTAACTCAAAGTTAGTCAGAGTTAGCAAAATCAGTGACCAAACACTTAACTGATTGTGAATTCAATTCAAATTAATTAAATAATTAATTCAATTATCAAATATTAAAATAAAGACTCACTAAAAAAACACCTGATTTTAGGCGCAAAAAATCTGAGCAAAACTTAAAACAAATAATGTAACGATTTTTAAAGGAGTTTAGTATTAACCCCTTTATTGTTTTGGTATCAAATTCTAAGATGTGATACATTTTGATGACCATTACTTTAAAGTAAATGACATAAATTTAACTTAATTTTTGATTAAACTTTTAATACAATCAATAATAAGTGGATTAAAAAAACTAAGTTTCATAGCTATGAGTTTAACTTTTGATTTTCATTTCAAGTAATAAAAGTAAACTTTTTTGGTTGAGAAGAGCCAACGACTGACCAATAATTTCATTTAAATCAAATGTATTATTGGTTTCCATACATTTGACAGAAAAGAATGAGAAAAGCATTGATTGAAGTGAAAACTAATAGTTTTGTTTCAATAAATCATAACAAGAAACTAATCGAAAGGATTTTTCCCTTTTTCTGCTCGACTTTCAATGAGCACAGGCTTTGAGATTGAGCTCAATATCTAATTCAATGGTGACTCAGATCTGAAGTAATCATTTATTATTTCATTTGTTAGGCTATTATGAGTCACAGGAATTATTAGTGAGAAATCGCTTTATTAAAAATAAAGAGCAAAACATATTATTGAGAAAAAAAGAGAGGGACAGACCTCTCGACCAAAGCGAGAGCTCAAAACAATAATTCATTTTCTCGTCTAATATTTTTAGGATATTATACTTTTTGGAGACACAACACAACACATATCAAACTTCAGGAACTATTCATCAATAGTTTGGATATCAAATATAAGATCAATATTTATATCATATTATTAGCGGATCAGTTAGTTTTCGCACAGGATTTTCCGGTATTTCGCTCAGAATTATATGATTTATATGTCTTTCCCCCCAACATCTCAACTCAAGCCAATGTTATGGAATTTTTTTCGACGCGTTTTATGGGGTTTTGCCAAATGTGTGCCCAAAACTCGTCCATCAAAAACAGATTTAAAAAATCTGATGATTTAAAGGAAATTTGATTTTTTCAGTCAAACGTTTTCGCTCTCAAAATACTTTTCGATCACAAAAAAAGAAAATTGAAAATTGAGTCTCAAATTCACATCAAATTCAAAGTCAATAAATGTATAAAAAGTACTCAACATTTGAATAATTATTTTCATTCACTTTTGAATTGAATTATTTTTATTGTCAGTGATTTGCAGTAATGCACTCAAATAAATAAAGATCACCAAGCAATAATTTTTAATATGAAAATAAACTTTAATATGGCAATAGTTTGACTTGGTAATTTACCGTTATATCACCATTTTATCATAGATTTACATAATATTAATAATAATTAAGTTTAATATATAATATATTGACCTATTTTAAATAAATGATCTTGCTTATTTATTATTGCCATTTGGAAATATATAAAATCTATGAGATATTATATTTCATTTAATTTGATTTTATATGATTTGTAGCCGTTTATAGTCACCCCTTTTTTCGTTTAATTTGAATTTTCAATGAACTCACTCTCAAAGGCGTGATTTCAATCAATTTTTATCAAAAAGTCTCCAATATTTCAAAACTTCATTTATTCCGTATTCTATTGAAAGGCAATCATTGCTATCATTTAAACCTTATGTTTACTAATAGTAAAACAGTTTATTATGATTTAAAATATGAGTAAAAGAAATATTGATTTAATTTTTGAGCACAAAATACATTTCAATACAATATTTTAAAAAGAGATTTGAGGCAAAACCTGATTACGCCTTTCGGCCATAAAATCCAATCATTTATAAACATTGAATCAATTTTTATTTAAAGCCATGAAATACCGAAAAAAGGAATATTCATACGATTTGCAAACCAATACTCGTCTAACGAATAGCTTTTTGTGACAAATAATTTATCTAAACATTAATTTAATGGAAATTTCAACCATGAAATGAGTTTTTGCCCCCGAAATAGACAATCGAAGGCACAAAACTTCTTAAATGACTTTAAATATATTCACTGTTTTTAAATAAATTGTATCGATTTTCTTGTATGATCAAGGTCTTTTATCAAGTTAAAATCTGTATCTTTACAAATCATATACTTAAGTAAACTATTAATAAATGAAACTAGTCTATATATACTTTTAAAGTTAATTAGGATAAGTTTATCATGAAATTGGATGATTTGATAATTATCAACACTATATTTGGCAAAATAAGGGATAAATAATGAAACATAAAAAGAGCACAAAATAAGTATTAATGAAATGATTATCTTATTTTGATGTGAGTTGTTTTCATTGTATTATTGACTTAGACTATCTTGCTCATTAGTCGGAATACCATTAGTTGTATAGAGGAAAGTGATATGCAATCAATACTGATTAGTATCGATAGAAGTGAAATGGATTTTCCCGAACGGACCGACTCTGACTCTGACTCCTCGCCCTTCCGTTTATTAACAAAATGTTGAACTCATTGCCAATTCTATGGCCGATCTGTGACTCAGGTTTTATTTTGGGCGCTCAACCGAATCAGATCCACGTTTTCCTCTTTGATACACGACTTTTGCGCCCGACTTCTATTGGCAAACATACCGTTCATTCCGTTTAATATATACTCCGTATATGAAAATACTTACTTCTAATGAATGACATAATAATATAATTTCCGAAAATATATTATAAATTACATAATAAACCGTTAGTTCAAAGATTCTTTTGGAGGGTTCGACTCATATCAGGGCTGAGCCATAAGTGACTGTATTCCCAATATTACGGATTATTAAACTCATTGCAGATTCCAACTGCGCTTCTGATCTCTGATCCAATTCCTGAGCAAAGGATAAAAAATTCATTCAATAATCATTTGACTTCTTTTCGAAGTAATTTCTTTGTTGACAGTCATATCGGGTGCCAGAGATAGGGAGGTATTCAACTGAAAAAGTGGATCGGATTAAAATATTTCAAAATATTATTTTTATTTGTCTCAAAGGAAGTCCTATTTTTCAAAGTTTTGTTTAAAAGCAAAATATGTCTTTTATTTCATTCTTAGCAGTAATTTATCGGATATTTCACAATAAAAATGTCACATAAAATGAGATTTTCTTTTTAATAGATTATTGTATTGTTTTTCTTCTGATAAACATTTTCTTATTCTCTATTTCTCTCTATTATTCCCTCTCTTTCTCTCTATCATTCCCTCACTTTATTCTCTTATTCTCTATAATCGACAGGAATTTCGCTAAGAATTAAGTAATAAATCATTCTATGGTTTTGAATAATTATATTTTTCGTTATTATATAAATCTGAGACTATTTTTAAAAGATAACGACAACTCGTTTAAGAGATTATAAATCAGATTATATGAGAAGTTTTATAATTTATAAATATTAAAGAAAATGTCATTTCAAGCGAATGGCTATTATTTTTGAAAGTCTCTCCAAATTTATTTTAATGACATTATCTGACATATATTCCGATTTCTGTAAAGAATAATATCAAACAGTTTTAATGATATTAAACTTAATAAATAAAACTTCAAAAATATCTCAATCTCTTTAAAAATTATGTATTCCTCGATAATCACAGTTCATATCAGAAGACGTCTCATTAAAAAACTTTTCTGATATGATTTTCAACACAAAATACACTATTTTTCTGTTAAAATATATAAAAGTTTTTATTAGTTTTCTTTGCACTTAAAAATTGTGTCAAAAATATGAAATTCGCTGAAAATTTTCAACCGATAGTCAAGAAGTTTATATTTTCACACCTATTTAATATTACTTAACATGATCATTTCATTTCGTTATAATTTATTTAAATTACTAATATATAATGCTTTTAAAATATCTAGTTAATTTTTCTTTAGCCTCAATGTGTTTATTTATTTAAGAATATAATATACCTTGCTCACTATTATTAGAACAGATGATGTTATAAATTCAAGACATTTATACCGTTTAGAAATATATTGTGAACATTAAAATTGAAAAATCATATGAAAAGTCAGTGAATCATAAAAAAAATTCTTTGAGTTGAAAACATTTTTTGATTTCTTCAATCGTATGATCAGCGAAAAAATGGCTCCAAAAATGACTGAACGATCAGAGAACAGAATAGAGGGTTGAATACACACAACAACTGTTGCCAATAATTTTATAGCTGAGGTCCCGATAAAAAGCGATTTCACGGACCGATGCATTAGAACTGTTTTCATCCCATTCTTTATGTGTCGGCCGTTTGTGGGGAACGCCATCATTCAGACGAGACTGGAATAACATATAATGATATCGGAGGCGGTTTTCAGACCACTCTTCTCATAGTATAGCACTGATCTCATATTGTCGTAAAAGATTTCTATCATAATATTTCTCAATTTTCCCTATCAATAGTTTCACACTCTTTCACTCACTCTCTCCCTCTCTCTCCTCACTCTCTCCTCTCACTCATTCTTTTATCCTTCAATGCCTGTAATGCAGGCAAACCAGTCAAGCATTGTTTATATGCAGCTAAAGCTAACAATTTTCACTTTAATAATATCCAAAAAAAGGCTAACATTGAAACAGAAGTAAAGGTTTTGTAAAAAATCTATAATTATTACGATATTATACTTCATTTCATATAAAATAATTGTCTAAATTTGGTTAACAAAGAGTTAAGAATTATTATTGTTTTAATGAATTAATGATATTATGTATCTTATAGTCATCTTGTTGTCTACCATCTTGTTATCTACCTTGCTTCTATTTATAAAAGAATTTAAAGAAACAAAGTAACCAATAATAATATTATCGGCAAAATATCGCCAATAATACCATAAAACTTTTCAAATGTTATAAAACAAACCTCTGAGCGGAAGGCATCACAAACTGAGACTATATTTCGAGTGCTTTTCATTTCTTTAGTATAAGAAATACTGAGAAAAATGTGTGCGAATCAGCGATAATCATAAATCTTAGCAGATGTTAGAAAGAGTTCACTATTTTGTGCTGTTCTCCACAAAAAATTCTTTTAGTTCACCATTTCTTTTGGCCATTAGGACAGACACTTAAACTGACTCTGCACTCGGAAGACGTCTATCTTTATAGTGGCCAACCATTGATGGGAAAGAGAGAGGGGATGGAGAGAAAGACTGATTATTCATTTCTATTCAAAAAAGATGAAATGGTAGTCAAAAGTGAACAAAATAATGGATTTTCCGTTATATTTATGAAATGAAATCAAAAAATAAATAAACAAATAATGGATTATATCATCAAAAGATTTTTTATGCAAAATATAGAATATTTGATAAAAGATAACCAAGAATATCATTGCCTATTAATTTAGGGTAGTTTATAGTCTAATACCTTGCTCCTATTATATTTATCATTGAAACACTCAGATAAAACTTGTTTCTGTATTTATCAAAAAATTCAATGAAAAAAATGCATCGCTTTTGTGGATAAAAGAAATCTTTTGCTCTTCAAATGCATTTGGCTTTTGATTGTTTGCAGCGATTGTATGGACTCAAGCGATACAACATTTTTTACTTTAAAAGTTTTATTTTTCTTTATCTCTCATGAAATAGCTATGAGTAGAGCGAATAAAACGGAGAAAAACCAATTATTTATTTATTTATTTTGTCGTTCAATAGCTCTAAATATTAGCTGAAAATCTCATTCGAATAAAAATTTTATTTCTAAGAAGTTTTTATCATTAATTTTAGTGCACTTTTGAGGAAAATAATAAGAAAAACCAATTTAATGGTTTAAATAACTAAGAATTAAATAATAAATTTGATTAGAATCACAAATCCTTATCTTCTCATATATTTGTAATCGGGATATATTTGTTTATCGATTAATACTAAACTCAAATTATATTTAAACTCTAATTCATGTCTTTTATGTTCTCGTATTTTGATATCACTTCTCATTTGAGTGAAGAAAACGAGTTTTCCTTTGAATTGTTTTATTTTTTGTTGATTTTATGCGAACTTTTTCTCTTATTTATCTGATAGTTATCGGCTTTTATAACATTTAAGAGTTGTTTAGAGACAAAAACAAACTTTAAAACACAATTCAAAGCTCTTATAAAATTCTTTAAATAAAAAAAAGTAATTTAAGAAATTTTTCAATTTTGTTGTCGTTTGAGTTTATTTGCCATTAAATTGTATGAGAATACATACAAATGGCGTTTCAATAAGATATTATGGATATCCAATGATTGGGGAGTGATATGAATGTAGTAGATATTGTATGACAAATGAAATCACAGATCAATTCTTATTAATCTTTGAAATGTTTGATCTGATTGTTAGTAATCGGAATCTCTTCTCAATGAAAATATCATTATTTCATAGGAAGACAACTAATGAGAACTAAAGGGACAAACATTTAATAAATTTTATTTATTCTATTCATCGAATATTAATTTATTTTATGAAAATTTTTTAACAAAATTCCGTAAAGTAACCATGTTCATTTGATACAATATTTTGATTCAGAAACTTTATGCTATACGTGACTATCGTTTACATGAGTGTTAGTGCCTGTCCTATGGTATCCTTTGAACCCAATGTTATGGTTGTCTATCATTTTTCATTTTGATTACTAAAATTCCTTATCATTTATTTTATGGAATCATTTTATGGAATCTGAAGAATATTCTTATGTCTTAGTCTTAGATATAAGAAAATCATTAAATATTTATAGGAAAAACTCATTTATTATTATATTTGAGTGAAAATAACTCAATATTTTATAGATTATATAAAATGTCTGCAAACACTTTAGACATGTCTAAGACTATAATACAATTTGTGAGAATAAGTGATTATATTTGTCTCATATCATCAAAATAAGTATTGAGTGAAAAGATATGCGATGAAAAGATTCAGTCACTCACAGGTCGAGTGAAGTGAAGATACAATGAGTTGAGCCATAAGTATAAATAATATGAAATAATGGGAAAAAACGTAAATTCAATTATTTATTTAATTCACTGCAAACACTCTCTTCTATCGATACGACAATAAGTTTATTACATTTAAGCCATAAGTTTATATCCAAACAGTTTATGTGTCACTTCTCTCATCCCTACCATTTGATGATCAAAATTACTGTTTATAAGGCATAGACTTCAAACACAGAATGAAGAGTCTGTTCAAACTCATAGAGTATTAGTTTTTGAACAAAAAGCTATGGAAAGGCTATTGCTATGCATATTGGAAAGAGTCGTATACATAATCACAATGGATTGGATCAGACACACCGTATGAGTCGGACAATGGTTCTGACAATCATCACCACTACTACTAAATACTAAGTCGTATGCATTCAGAGTATATGATGGGAGGCTCAAGAGTGTGTCGGGGATGACGGGGGGTATTATTCACTCTATCACTGCTTTCTTTCTCTCCATTTATGCAGATCTGGAGTGACTGACTCACACTTTAATGTCAGCTCAAAATGTGGTGCACTTATGGCTATACCAATGATGTGGTGTAGAAAAGGCCAATAAAAAGGCCAAAACATCGGCAAAAACATAGCTTTTATTCAAAAATAGTCTATTCTTTAATGAAATGTTTCATCAGTGAACAGCCCCTGCAGTTCGATGTTATGTGTGATTCACACCCGACATATCAGTAGTGACTGAATTTATTAAAGAGGAATCGGATTCCGAATCCGTGTTATCGCAGGGGAACTATATATTCACAGCACCTATTCTTACGCTTTTCATACTTCAATATATATACAGTCGAACCTCATTTTCAATTTGTTTGCATCAAATCAGTTAAAAGTTAAGTTTTTTTATTTGTTTAAATGACCTATCTCAATAAACACGATTAAACTTCAATATAAATGTGTTTAATCCTTAATAATCTATTTATGTTAAATCATCCCTAAAATGTCTTTTAAATAAAGTTGACTTCAATACAAAGCTTTCTTATAATCAAAAGAGGAAAATGTGTTCAGACATTTGAATGGAAATTATTTTCATTGATTTAATAGCACTCAATGGTCTAACTTTCCAATTGTCTAATAGTTCTCTCTCTCTCTCTCTCTCTCTCTCTCTCTCTCTCACTCTCTCTCTCTCTCTCTCTCTCTCTCTCTCTCACTCACTCACACACACACAAACATTTAATAATTAATGTTTTGGTAGTTTTCCAAAAAAGAGCTCTGAATGAATAGATGAACAAAACTTTAGTGAACATTAGTTTTTTTCAAACAATTTTTTGGTTAAATCTATTGCGAGAATAAATTGAGTAAAAAAACATAAATTTCTTAAAACTTTTTATTATTTGCGAAAAGTTTAGTGAATTAAGTGATAGTAGAAAATGAAAGAAATTATGAAATCTGTTTTGAGAGACATTTATTAAACTTATTTTTAAGAGAATTCTTATGAGAATAATATGTTTTTCTTTGAAATGATTTGAAAAAATTCAATTGAATGTCATTTTTTATACCGAAACCAAACATCAAAGAAATTACAGCAAAGAATTGTTGAAATCAAGAGAAGAATATAAAAGTCGACAAAAAATAAAAATTGATATGAAGTTAACAAATGAAATATTGAGTCCAAAAAACAAAACACAACAAAAGACTGAACCAAATCATTGAAATTCAAGAGAAGACTGAAATTCTTTTTTCGAAAATAAAACTCTAAAAACTACGAATTGACTCAAAAAAAAATTCTGAAAAAAATATATATCAAATGATGCGAAACATTAGGTATGGCTATAGAGCCCAGAATATAGTCCTATGGTTTCAATCAATTTTCAGAATATATTGAAGTTTTTCAAAGACTTTTGGATTTAGGCTTAAGTCAAGAGAGAAAAAAATAGAATATATTTTTTTGTGGAGAACTCATCCTCTTAAGTGACTGATATATAATTGCATCTACAATTCCAATGAAGGGGAGCACTGGTACACTACCAGTAGAACTGTTCTGTATGTGTGAGCTCAGGCCTACCCAACGAAAAAACCGAAAAATCTTATCAAGAATCCAGTGCTTGAGTGCACACAAAATATCCGATAGTTTTTCGCTCAGAAAAGCTTTAAATTTCAAAATAAAATCGACTGAAAAAATATCCGCAAAAAAATATTAAAAACTTTTTTGAATTTATTTTTTTGTCGAACAAAACCAGGTTTTGAGTGAATAAAACGAGAAAAGATTAAAATTAATGAATGACTAAATGTAAACTTGCAACAAGATTTTCATCCATTAACTATTCGATTGTCAAATACTATTCTAAGATATATTATAATTCATATTTGATGTCAGAATTCATTTAAATAGTTATCCATCACATAATTAATGTATAATATTATCTGATTCTAAGAATATAATCTGAAGAACAAATCGAATACCGAAATACCAAATATAATAAATCGAGTCTTTGACTTATGGCGACTGACCTTAACTCTAGTCATCCACAGATTATAGAATCTATTGGATTCTATCGATGATATATATGGTATGTGCTGTTCGCTAGTCTGCAATCCATGTCCCGAGCGATACATTGAAGGGAATGTCTGTCCAATGAATACATGATTGGTTCAGAGGAACCGATACATAGATTCAATGCATGTCTGAAAGTGATGTATACCACTGTTAAGACTGAATGCCTGAGCGATGTTTCAAACGTTTTATGTTTGGAATTCTGAATGCACTCCTCTAACAACTGCTTCTTAATTCTCCTGGCTCACTTATAATTTTATCAATGATGAACAGTACCAGAATCTCTATTTGACCATATGAATTGTGCTTGCTAACAATTGGAATACACTCAAATTTCATCTTTAAGTAAACATCGATTTTAGTAATTGTTTGCATTTATTCTCTGGTGTTTTATGTTAGGACTGAAATTAGTTTAGTAAACATACCTTGCTCATCTTTCAATATATTTCTATAGTCTTTCCATTTCTCTTTTGATGTCAAATAATTTTTTTCTGTCGGCAAATGTTTCGCTCAGAGCGTTATTTACCCAAAAATACAGTCGACATATACTCGGAGTTAATGTGAGCAGTCAGTTATCAGATGCAGTCCTCTTCTCTCTAGTGATGAACGAGAGGAACATACACTCATTTGCAAAAAGAGTGACAGTCGTTTTTTGCCTCTCTTTCTTTTAATATTTGAGATATTAAAAATA
>JAQFZM010000761.1:0-25581 GCA_034695785.1 Galumna obvia | reverse complement strand
GTGAATCATTTTCAATACAACTAATTATTAAAGGGTTTATTTTTTAATGAACTAGATAATGATATTTAGGAGAAGTAGAAAAAGGGCCCTCAAAAAGGGCCCCCAATTCCTATTGCTAATAAGAATCAACCAAAAAATACTGATAATTATTCCCAAAAACTGAGATTTAATGGTTCGCATAGAATAAGTGTGAAAAATAAGATAAAAAGAGGGAACTCATAGGGAAATGAGATATTTTTTAAAAGATAAATATTTTCGTTGTTGTTTTGAAAGACTTTTCACATTAAAAGTTTGAGTTTTGATAGTATCGACTTAAGTTTGATGTCTTCCCACAAATATCTTTTGGATAATTTATTTTTAAAAACTCATTTCGTGAATATTTTTTGTTATTACAATTTATAAAATAAAATAATTTGATTTTAACTGAATTTCTTTTAGATATATCGTTGAGTTATATTTTATAATCGAGTGATTAAAGTATATTTAATATTGTTTTTAATTTTTATAGAATAAGTGCTTTTCTGAACAACAAAAGTCATTCTCTAGTAAAGAATCTATAGTATAGATCTATACTATAGATTCTATACTAACATTGAAAATAATGAAAAATAGTAAAATTAACCCATTTTTGTGATGAATACATTTGTTAACTAAAAAGTATTTTCTATTTTTACTATAGAAGTCTAGTACATTTCAATTTTGAATTCATTAAAATTTACTCATCATTAGTCATCTATGAATTCTTTATTCAATGCATTAAAATTTGTTTTAATAAATAAAATTATGTAAATATTTGTTTAAAACACAAAATAATTTTGGAACAGAAGAACAGAATAATTAATAAATTATTATCCATTAATTATAAATTAATAATCAATATATGAATAAAAATTTTAAATATGGATAACAATAGAGTTCAGAATTCTATAGAGAAATAGAGAATTGAGCAAGTATATTCATTAATTTCTATATTTTTTAGACTATAAAATGGTATAAACATTTAACATTTATTAATTGAGCTAGATTACATTTTGAACAATATATACATACATTAAGAAAAGGAAAGAAATAATAATTCTATGTTTATATAAGAAATTACTAATCAATTATATGTGAATTCCTAACAATAAAGTAATAAGTTTCTTCTAATAACAAATGTAGCTAGTTCACGTTTAGTTCACATAACAAATACTAGATTTCATTAACTTTTAAATTAATTAATAAATATTTGTCTCCTCTTATAATAATTTAAAAGTCTTTTCCGATATTAAGTCTAAGCAATAGTTTATGAAATTAAATGAACTTATTTTATAAGAATTTATAATAGGATTTGAATTTGAAGTGCTTTCAATTCAAACATTTTATTTGAAATTTTGTCGATCTATTGATTGGAAACAAAATCAAAAAAATTATCATAAAAATAAAGGAAAATAATTTGTGGTTCAGACAAATGCGAGAATAAAGTAAAGGCATGGGTTTGTGCCAAATACAATGTAATTCCCTATGGATTTAAAATAAAAGTCGGGATGTTTTAAGTGATTGTGAAAATTGTGAACAAATCACTTGAAAATGTCGGCTCCGTTTGATTACGTCGGAAAAGATTCAAAAGAAAACATTTGTGCGAACTTTGAATTGAATTCTAAAATAATGGCTTTAATTCACAATTTGAGGGTCTTTTCAATTCATGACATAATTGTTTGGACAGACTCTACAGACTCTCAAATAAATTCTATGCTCTTCAATACATCCCTCTGTTTAGCGATTAGATGTGGGGATAACTGTCAGGTGTTTGAGTCACAAAACTGGTCATCACATAAAACTAGAGAATTGACATCTCATTAATCAGAAAAAGCGCACAAAACACACAACAAATCAAAAGCAAACAATTATTACAAAAATTCAGAAATAAATTAATGAATAATAAATTTAATTTCAATGAATATTAATTCAAAGTTTTGCATAAAAATAATTGTTTTTAACGCATTTAGAACTAAACTTAAGGCAATTCTTATATCTATTTATAGAAACGACAAAAACAATTCAATGATTCCGAAAAACACTCAAAATATATTTTTAACGCCAGAAGAGTGTCGACTGATTTATAGATATAGTATTGTTTACTAAACTTTTAAGCTCTTCATTACCCCATTTGTGGGTCTGTAATACATCACACGATAGGCTCTCAACAGCAAACACTTAAATCTCTTAAATTTCTTTTAATTGAAGTAAAAAAAAATATGAATTCAAAGGTCGAAGAAATTGTGAACAAATATAGGAATTGTTTTGATGTTGTGTTACCTTCGAGTCCGGCTTCTTCTTGAGTGTCGTGATGGAACTGATTGGGCATAACTGTATAGTTATATCCAATGCCTCTACACATAGGAATACTAATCTCTTCACATCGCTGTCGATCACCGCTTTGGACACAAACAGCGCTCAAACATATCATTAAACATAAAATCAAAAACATTTTATTTAATTCCATAGAAATTGAGTCCATTATCACAAGAGATGGTACTTGAGATGACCAGTCCTTCAGTCCTTCTCTTCTTTTGTTCAATTTTTTGGCTCTTATTTTAAAGTTTCACAAAATTAGTAATCATTTGATCTTTGCTTCAATTCTTTACTTTTAGACACAAAATCAATAAAAGTGTTGACTAAAACCGATTCCGTTTATATCGAAAAAGATATCAATTTTTATATATTTATTGTCTTCGGATTCGTTTTGAGAATTGAGACCAAATACCAGATTTCAAATAAGTTTTGTCGTAAACACCAACTGATAAATGAATAGAAGATATCATTCTTTTGGAAACCATTGGAAAAGTGTCTCAACAAAGCATTTAACGCATTAAGAGTTGAATGTCTTCAGCTCTGTTTCACCCAATAGTGGGGAGAATCCGAAGCCAGTGTTGGCTCAGATCAGCACAACTGCCAGAACTACACAACTCTTACAAATCAATATTATTATTGATTGCAACCAATCAATAAAATAACCAAATGTTTAACACATTTGCCATCTCTCGGACCGAAACACAACTCTTTTGTCAAACAATCATTTGAATACTTTTCGGTTTTAAAACTCACTTTTTGTTAATTTTTTTTAATTTTTAGTTTTTTAATGTTTTAATGAGTTTTTGTTAATTATTTTCTTAATTCGTTTATAATTTTATTAAATAATTTAAACAAATTATTTATTGAATCAAAAAAAAGTAAAATTTCAAAATAAGTGTCAGAAGTGCCTAAAAGTGCCTAAAAGTGGCAAAAGATGGTCAGCAGAACCACTACTTCGGGAACGCATAACAATTCTGAGAAGTTTTCTGGTGTTCCCCGACTTCTCAATGATTTACATAAATTATCGGAAGATAAAGAGTCGGCGGACCTCCTCTTTCTAATTGGACGCGAAGAGAGTGCTATTTATGGTCACAAAATCATATTTCGAGCAAGGTCACTATTAGGTCACTTTTAAACAACTTATTTAATCAACACTTGAAAACAAGAATTATATTCTAATAAAGACTTCTTTAGATAAACAACTTTTTAAAGTGATTACAATATAAAAGTTTTTAAAATTTAAATAAACAGTAATTTCTTATTCTGTGTTTGAGTTAACACTAAATCATTAAAAGTCTTTAAATTCTTTAAACAAAAAGAGGAAGAATTAGAAGAATTAATTGGAAAACGAATTTGATTTCTCTTTTTGTTATTAACAGATGTTTGAGTTTCCAAAACATAAAAAGAGGTGAAGTTTGTAAAGTTCCCGGAACTACGGTATCGCCCGCTTCACAGGGAAGTCCTAATCTTATTTCAAACGGAAGGTATAAGACTTATATCGGGAATAATGGCATTCATTTTAATTTGTTAAAAGTATAATACGTTGGCCGCAGACAAAGACAGAAGTGGTTCGGGAAGTGGTTCACTATATCTATACGGGAAAAGTAATTCATTGATCAATATTTGTTGAGACTCTTATTCTTAACTGAAATTATTGTCAAAATATCAGATCGTATTACAAGACTGTAATGTTTTTGAGACATTCGTCATCGCCGGTGAATTAGGAATTGAAGAATTGGTTCAGTCCTGTGAAGAACATATAAAGAATACGATATCAGTTCACAACGCCTGTACTTTTCTATCGACAGCCATTAAATTGGAGGCCAGAATTCCCGGTTTGTTATCTTTTTTGTTTGAATTAATATTTATTGATATTCAATAGAAAGTAAAAGTGGTTTCGTTGACATTTGCACCGCTTTTATCGGTGAAAACGCCATCGAATGCATCAAAACGTAAATCCAATTTATTTTCATTAAATTCTTATTTAATTATTTTGAATAAAAGGCCCGCATTTCTAAACCTTTCAAAGGAAGCTATAATTCATTTAATTTCTTCGGATTACGTGAGTATTAAAAATGGTTTTCTAGTCTTAACTTTAATATTTATATAAAAAGTTGGCGTTAGAAGAGGCGGATGTCTTCAGGACTGCTCTTAATTGGGCCAAACATAAAGCAGGTTATCATCAATTTATAATCTCAATAATAATTTTCTCAAAACAGTTAATAAAATTAAAATTATTCCTAATTTCAGGTGTTTTACAGCCGACTCATCACTGGACTGAAGAAGAGAGAGCGCGCATATGTCAGGTCAGTCCAAATACTCAGTCTTTGTTTTTAAATACAAATTTTTAATAATTGTTTTATATTGAATTGAATAGCAATTGTCGGGAGTTATAAATCACGTAAGGATTTTACTGATCGATAGTCAGGTTTTTGCTGAAGAAGTTGAGCCGACGGGTGCCGTTCCAATAGAATTATCTCTCGAGAGATACCGTTTCGCAGCGCTTCCAAACAAATTTCAGAATTCAGAGGACAAGAGAATACAACCGCGAACTTCACTTAAATTGTTTCAGAGCTCACAGTTGTTAAGCGGCGATAAAACACAATTTCAAGCGATTCTCAATTCATGGTTCGGATCACCGAAACAGTTGTGGAAACTCATATACCGGGCATCAACTCATGGCTATTCTGCAGAAGCGTTCCATCAATACTGTGACGGACACTCTCCTACTTTTGTTATAATTTTGGGCCAAAACGGAAACCTTTGCGGAGGCTTTAGTGATGTTGCCTGGGCTCAAACCAGTGCCAATAGGGGAAGATATATGGCCTCAGAAAATGCATTCCTCTTCACATTAATCAATGACTCAGACATTCCTCCGACAAAATTTGAAATCTCAAAGAAAATGTTTGCAATCGCACAGCACACAGACTATGGCCCGGTTTTTGGTGCCGGCGCTGATCTATCGATAGCCAGTAATTGTAACACAAACTCCGATTCGTATTCAAATCTTCCGCACTCTTATGACGGAGAAAATGCTTCCAATAATATACTTATGGGTGACTATAACTTCACTCTCATTGATTATGAAGTGTTTACTGCTGTCGTCTGAATCTTAACTTATGTTAACTTATATTCATTTAGAAATTGTTTGAAATTCATTCAAAAATAAATCTATTTTTTTATGAAAATAATCGAAGTTTTAAATAAGTTTTCATTCAATTCTTCAGTTTTTTTGCGTTAATTTTTATTAAAATTTCATTAAAAAAGAGTTAAAACTAAATGTTGTCATCATTTGATTTTGTGATTCATTTGTAAAACAATTAACATTTAATTGTAATTTAAAGCCATTTAAGGTTTGACACAACTTTAAGACATTGTTTGTAAACAAGTGATGAAATTTGATTGGCTCTCATATGGAGTCCACACTCATTAGCGATGACACACATGAGTGCATGGGTTGAGTCACTCGACGACTGAATCACTGAACTGACAAAAAGCACTAATCAATAGAAATACAATGAAGGGGTCGTCTAAACACTCGTTAATGCGTTACAGAGTTTGTGACAAATGCTGTAAATATTTATCCGCATTAAAAAAAATAACATCAAATTGTGATGAAAGTGACGAAAGACGTGTCAAACAATCGATACTTTTTCTAATTAATTAGTTTTTAACCATTTTTTCATTAAATTATTATAATTTATAAATTAAATGAGAGTTTATTTAAAGTAAAGTCTTTTCTCTTAACGCAAATCTTTGATAAATGAGACGTTTTTCCGTCACATTTCGGGTAATTTTTACTCATTTTATAATTTTGTGAATTTTTCCACTTTTGAAGCGATTCTTAATTTAGTTTTAATTTTGTTTTTTTTTGTTATTTAGAAATGAATTTATGATAACCGACGACAAACAATAAGTGATTCCTCGACATATCACTAATTTATTGAATAATCAAATTATTAAAGTATTTTTGAATGTCTTTTGAATGTCTTCATTACTCAAAAACTGGTCAACAAAAACGAGTAATTCTTTTAATTTAATATTAATTTAATTAAAACATCATTTAATGTGTTTTTTAATTATAAAACAGAAGACAAAAAATGCGAACAAAAATCATATTCAAAGTTACAAAAACTGAGGAAAAGATTGAGTCTAAGACTCGAAAAATTCTGTGAGTTTTATATCAATTAATTGAGTTTTATTTGAATTGAATTATTTAAATGATAGCCCTTTCAAGAGACGAATTACCAGAATTTCACACCGAAAATGCAGTAATTAATACATTTATTTTGATTTTAAATATAATTTAATTTGTTTTGAAATGATGTAAAGAATGTCGAAATAACACGAATCTCAATGAATGGCAATTATTTGAGTAACGAAACCATTGCTTCGAATTCAAGATTTTCTCAATTATTTAATGAATCGAATGAAGAAAATTCAGAGAAACAAACGAACGGTATTTAAATAACTTATTTATTATTATTTATAATTTGGATATTTATATAAACGATATTTAGATAATGAATTAACGAATCAGAATAATGAGGATCGACCTAAAGCTGAGAGCCCTCCACCAGAACCCCCTCCGCGTACGTCTTCTTTTAAGTCAAGTAATACAGATATCGACAAAAACACGTCCAACCAATCCGTCTCTTGTCTTAATTCTGAATCAAATAAACCTCAAATCAATAATAATGAGTCGACGACAACAAAACCGAGTTTTATGCGTCCGTTTCACTCAAAACCATTATTTTTGCGAAACAAAAGTCGTCCCAAATCTGATTTAGTTGTTGTAAATTCCGATAACTTTCCGCTTCCGATCGCAAAGTCTACCCGATATTCAACTATTGATTTTTCTGTAAGACTTTATATGAAACGCTTAAAACTAAAATAATTTCATTCTTTTAGAATGTGTTGTCGTTCGGGAAAATGGAGTCTTACGTCAAATTAGATCAATTAGGAGAAGGTTCTTATGCCACAGTCTATAAAGGATTTAGCAAGTACTCAACTCAACTCCAATTATTTTTTACTACATTTTTATTATTTTCAGTTTAACTAATAAAGTGGTCGCACTTAAAGAGATCCGATTACAGGTAGAGGAGGGAACGCCTTTCACTGCAATTAGAGAGGCATCACTTCTTCGTGGTTTAAGACACGCCAATATCGTTACTCTTCACGATATTATTCACACAAAGGACTCATTAACTTTTGTTTTTGAATATGTGGTCAGTTTTACATTTATTTATTTATTTCAAAAAACAATTAATACATAATTTTTATAGAATTAAATTTATATTAAATATGAAATTTATATAATTTAATCGAATTCGGATCAAATACTTATATTTGTTATAATATTTAGGACACAGATCTGAGTCAATATCTTGAGCGACATTCCGGTGGTCTTAACCCAAAAAATGTCAAATTATTTTTGTTTCAATTATTTCGTGGTCTCTCTTATTGTCACCAAAGACTTATATTACACAGAGATTTGAAACCTCAGGTCAGAACTTTGAGTTCATTTATTTATTAACAAATTATGTTTTTATAGAATCTTCTGATCAGTGATTTGGGAGAACTAAAACTCGCGGATTTTGGTATAATTTTTTGATTTTGTTTCCAATAAATAAATTGTATTCCAAATCAATTTAGGTTTGGCGAGAGCTAAGTCTATTCCTTCTCATACATATTCTCACGAAGTGGTAACCCTATGGTATAGACCACCCGATGTCTTATTGGGCTCAAGAAATTATTCGACATCTCTTGACATTTGGTTTGAATAGTTTTGTTAGACATAACCCGAATATATATTTATTGTTTAATTATTGATTAAAGGGGTGTCGGATGTATTTTTATTGAAATGGTTTGTGGAGGACCTGCTTTTCCCGGTGTAAGGGATCCATTGGATCAATTGGACAAAATTTGGCGCATTTTGGGAACTCCTGATTCCGAATATTTGAGGACTTACTCATCACTAAACAATAAAAGAGGTTAGACTTAAATTGATAACGTCGTCAATACACGTATTTTGTGACAAAAAGCACTCAAAATGATTAAGAATTCACTTTAAAGTTATAATCGAATTATTAAATAATTGTTTAAATTTTTCTATTTTCAGGTCAGGTCTCATATAGAGCACAAACATTGATTCAGGCGTTTCCAAAGCTTTCATCGATAGCTTTCGGCGAAGAATTGGCTGAATTGTGCCTTAAATTAGATCCTAAGCTAAGAATCTCAGCAAAAGATGCGCTGAAACATCAATACTTTTGTGATTTGCCTCAACAAGTCTTCAATTTAGCCGACAGTAAGACTTTTTTAAAGACTTTATTTATTATATTTAGGGACTATTTAAAATGCCCGCTTAAAAATATGACCAAGTATTGATTTCAACTATAAATTATGTGGAAAATTAAAGTTCCAATTCGTATAAAAACTATATTTAATTAAAGAATGTTTTGTTTATTTAGTTCAAACATTATTGATAGCCATCGGTCACTACTTTTTCAATATAATAGAGTTTTGATACTGAAACAACGTTTAGCAAGGCTCAATCATTTTATATACAAATAATTATTAAAGGGTTTATTTTTAAATGAGCTAAATAAGTAAATAAGTAATGTTATTTAAGAGAAGTAGGAAAAGGGCCCCCAATTCAATTCAATTCAATTCAATTCAATTCAATTCAATTCAATTCAATTCAATTCATTTCCTTTTGATAATTATGTAATGAAAAAACATTTATAAGAAATATTTATAAAATTTGTTTATGATTTAGACGTTTCGATATTTGGAGTACCTGGTTGTAGTTTAAGTCCGGAAACTAACTTTCCTGGAAGTGTTATGAAAGCTGCAGCAAAACTTCGTCGGTGAAGAAGGCAGTGCTGTTATGGAAATCTTTTTTTTTGCAATAAACTCAATATCAAGTCATAAGTCGAATGTTTTATAATTTAATTATAAATACTATTAATAATACAATAGTAAGTGTTTCGCGAAAATAATTGCATTTCGAGTCTATAAAATGTAAAGAATTTTTTGAGTTGAGGTTTAAATTCTATTTATTTGTTTTTTATTCTATTTTGAAAAGAAGTGTGTCTTAAGTGATACCCAAACAGTTCTTTATTACTATTATTATATAATAAAAGCAATTTTCGTGAATCACATATCGATAATAAATTTAATTAATATCTCAAATCGAAACAAATTTTTATATATATTTAACAAAAAATTTCTCTTTGAATCTCATTTGAGTCACATTCCATTTGTTTTTAATTTAATTGTGATTTTAAATTATACTCATTTTATTGAATTGTTTTCTTCAAAGTTTCGTTAATTTTATTTAAAGTAAAAGAATTTAATATTTAATGTATTTCTAATGCTTTATATTTTTATGTCTTTGATATTTATATACATTAATTGACGAATAATTTACTCAAATATAATATAAATTATCAATAATTTGATGAAATTTAGTGCAATCAGTCTATTGTATGAACCCTTTGAACACAAATTATAATTATTTCCTTTAAATGCTTTTGAAATCATAAATCTTTGGTTTCAATAAAATAATTTTTCACAAAAAAATATGTTTTCATTTGTTTTAATCGCGAAAAATGTTTTCATATTAATTATGAGAAGATATGAGACTATTATTAATGCTTTACTAAAATCAATACCAGAATATTCTTTATTCCTTAATATTATATTAATTTTAATAAAAAAATTATTTTTATGATAAAAGTATTGCCATCTTTTGTTTGGATAATAAGTGAAAACAATTAAAGTGCGATACAGTGTTTACGTCAATCGATAATTAAAGTTAAGTCCACTTAAAGATGTGTTTAATGTGTTTATGCATTAGTCGAGTGTTTTGTGTTCATTGAAAACTAGACGTAATTGAAGGTAAACAAGTAATCACCTGATTCTCTGTATATATATTTTGCGCATTTCTTCCTATCGTTTGTTTCATTGCTTTTGTGTTACGTTTTACTAATATTTTGTTTTCCCGTTTCTATAATTTTAACCAAATATTTAACTAATATTTGGGTTAATTTAATAACATTTTAATAATATTTTAAAAATAAATAATTTTATGGCTTAAAAAGTGTCCGATTTTTGTAAAGTTTGTTCTGAAAAGAAATAATTGTTATTATGATTGACATAAGTATGCATTCAATCAATAAATTCAATGCCTTTCTATTGATTTTCAAAACAATTAGTTTAAACGCAATTTTAATTTAATAGTTTTTTTTATTTATTTAAAATTTGTGTTCATTTCTTTATTTAATTTTCAAAATTACGTTTAGATTTTGTCGAGAAATCAATTGATTAGTCGTTTGATTGTAAACCAATTAATTAATATTTTTATTATTATTTTTTAGCCTAAAATTGTCCACAAATTCATTATTTTCTGTGTTTTTTGTGAAACACAAAGTTTTGGGTAAAAGTATATGAAAATTATCTCAAATCCTTAAATTGATGGCAATCTTATCATAAAAGCCTTAAAATTAGGGCAAATCATCACTCAATCGATTAACTATTTATTGACAAAAATTGTATGACTTTTTGTTAAACAATTCGGACACAAAACAGACACTACTTATGCTTAAAGCAATTCGAAGGCATTTAAAGGCATCCAAAAAGTAAGTCTCAAACAATACAATTAATACAATATATTATATACAATATGTATATAACAAATGTCTGTCATTTCGTTTTATATAATTGTTTTTTCATTAATAATTTGTAAAACTTATCCCTTCTATTGGTTTGTATTCAATAATTTTTGTTTTTTGTGTGAAAATTATTCAAAAGTAATGAAACGAAAGTCAATACACAATAAACAACAAAATTTTTATTAGAAAATCCATAGATATAGTGATTGTGTCTAATCTTAACTTATTTTATATATTATATAATAATTGGTATAAATAGAGATAATATTTATCTCTTAAGTCATTAATCTTTTGTTTTGTTTCGAATATATTTTTTCTAATTTTTCAAAAAATAGATAAAAATTTTAGATTTTTGTGGTAATAGACTAATAGTTTAGAAATAGTTTTATAGTCTTATAAATGCTTTGAATTATATATAAATAAATATGATTTGTGTTATATTACAGAACCACAAATTTTATGCATTATATGAAGATTAATAGAAAGGAGGAATTGGACAACAATTGGTTGAATTTCAGGAATTTAGACGATTTGGCCAATGATTTGGTCGAAATCAATGTCTATAAAAAGGATTTTGACTTAATTAACAGCAATAATATTAATAATTATAATCAAAATTATTATTATAATTATATTAAAAGAGAAGACAAAAGAGAAGAAAAGAAAAGAATTGAACTCCAATTCCGAGAAGAGAATAAAATCAAAGATTTTGAAGCCATTCAACTGAATCGACAGCACTTACACGCCTTACATCGATTCAGAAGACATAAGAAAAGAGGTTATTATAGATTCAAATAGAACTCATCCTTAGAATACAATATTTATATAAAATAATTAAATTATATTTAAAATAATGTTTATATTAAAAGGTCTGTCGTCTGAAAAGGATGTCGTCATTAGTTTTTCGCCGAAGACTCGGCTCTCAATTGTAAATAAACGTGAATTTTATTACCGGTTCGGTAAAGCAGAGGCCGAAGCAATGGCTTGTTTCGACTTTTTGAATGATATTCCCTGTGATACCGATCCTTACGATCCCAACGACATTAATATCGGCTTTTATGACGAACCATATTCTCAGGAATGTAATCGTTGGCCGTCTTTAGTGAGCGTCAGCTCCAAAGCAGATAATTCCGAAGACATCTCTTTGGACGGAAACAGTCAGTTGTCTTTAAGTGATTCTTGTGTTGAATACTACGATTCTAGTGATTAATACTATTAATTATATTTTGAATTTAAACTAAATATTTATGGCATTTGTTATCATAATTAAGAGTCTATCGAAACAATTAGTTCTTAACTTTAAAGTAAAAAAAATGCAAAATATTTTAATTGAATATAAGTTTAATTATAATCTATCGCTTATTTAATCGAATTTTCATTTCCCAAACATTTTATTTATGATTAAAGGCTATCGATTTAATGAAAATAAATATTTCACTGAAAAATACATTTGTTTTATAAATAAAAGTTAAAAAAAATGATTTTAATATCACATTAAATAAATTATTTATCGTTTGATTATTCATTTCCTTCAAAAACATTTTTATTGTTTGATTTAATTCTTTGTCTTTTAATTCTGGAAAGTATTTCATAAGCGGACTGTATATCAATGAAAACTTCCTGTGCAAATGCCTTCTCTTTTGGATCCAAATGTTTGTCCGGATGCCACTGACGGGACAGTCGTCTATAAGTTGATGTTATTTCCTCCTGAGTAGCGGTTGAGGTTAAATTTAAAACTTTGAGCGCATTTGTCTCTCCCTGAGGGTCGAGTGCCGACACTATTTCACGCCAGAGACCACTCCATCCGTGGACTTTAATATAGATCATAAGCTCTTCATATACTTTTGTGCATTCCTTCCAAACGGGACTTTTAAGGAAATTTTTGGCGGCGTCTCTACACTTCACCTCTTCTTCATTCTTGTCAACAATAGAACAGTTGTAGTAAAACCAAGAACTCCATAACGATAAGTAAATGAGTGAACAAAACAAAAAAGTGATTATCCTTTTAAATAGTGGTCGACGAGTATTCGGAGTTCGTCGCCATTCCTTTGAATATGTGTTAAAAAAGTAGTTTGAAGACAATGAGGTCCAGAAGACGACATTACTACTAAAGAAATAAAGGGGTGAACTCAGATAAGCACCGATAAGCGGCCATTTAAATGAGCCCTTCTGTCGGCCCACGTTTCCAACTGAGTAGACACCGATTGCAACTCCCAGTGGGGCCACAATCGCCCAAACAATGTTTAAGATTAAACTGTCTTTTGGCAAATACTCTACAGGTATTGCACTGATAGTTAAATATCCTAAAATGTCTGCGATCACAATAGTGGCCGCACTTCGGACATAACCCGAATTGGGTTTCGTATGTTTTCTCATAAGTTCTGCCAATTGTTCCAAATATTTGGGATCATTATTGGCGTCCTTTACGTATTCAGGAATTCTCCAGAGATCTCGAATCCAACCGCAGCCGAAGTAACCGCCGACAGTCATCCACATTAGAAAACAGTGAATATCGCGGTTCAGATAAAAGTGATGTAATCCGAAAACACCAAAGAATAGCCATAAAATATATGTAATTAATAGACTTTTTGCCATAACTTTAAAGTTTGTTAACAAATGAGTCTTAAGTTTTTGTTAACTCAAAATAAATTTTTGCCGAAACTTTTCAATTGAAATATCGATTAATTATTTGGACAAATGTTAAGACACGTGGAATTGAGTGAACACTTTTATAGAGAAAACCAATTAATTTGAGCCATCGATGAAAACCTCGAATGTGTTCAGGGATTGACTCAAAACAAATGTTTTGCTAATAAATGAAACAAAATTAATAAAACTATAGAAACGCATAAAAAGTGTTTTTAATGTTTGACTCAATATTTCTATTGGAGACCACTTTCACAGACTTTCATAAACTATTTTATACCTGAAATTCAATGAAAAACTTAGAAAACACTTTTACCTGAGTTTAAGAGCGCCGCCACTAAACCATTCATTCAATGCATGTCTTTTGGATTGAGTCAAACAAATATTGTTTTTTATATCACAATTCAATCTTTAAATTTGTTATCTTTTTGTGATTTCTCTTCAAACGTTTTAATTAAAATTCAATGATTGTTAGTATAAGAGAAGAGTTGGGATCAGACATCGGTATGAGAGCAAAGAGTTTGTGTCGAAGATATTTATTTCGACAATAATTTGAGCCATACTTTCAGTTAATGTTTATATTTGTTATGAAAACATTGAAAAATGTTTTGTTTTTATCGCAAAATATATTAATATTTTATTAAAAGTTAGAAATAATTGAAATTCTTTGAAATCGTGTTTTCAAATAATATTTAGTTTTTTAACTAAAAATGAATTAAATTAAAAATTTTGTTAAAATATTTGTTAAAATGAAGTTAAAGTAAATGTCTTTGAAATCGGTTTTTGTTTGTAATGAGTTATCGACTGATTATTAATTGTTATGAATTTTCAGCGTTTATTTCAAGACTTTAATTCGAGGTAAGACTCAAATAAATGTTTTGATTTGTATTAATAATAATTAAATTGAATTTAATGTATATTTTCAGCAAATTTCTCGTTTATTTGTGTTTATTAATATTTTCAATACTATTTGCTCTTCGTTTGGATAATACCATAACTATCTCCTATTGGATTGTCTTCACTCCGCTCTGGTTTTGGAAATGTTTAGTCATTTCTGGTGCTATAATCGGAACCGTTGTTTGGGTTCGAAACCCAGACTACAGACAATCTGACAGTTCATACATTCACTACAAATCAATGCTAATAAGTCTTTCGCTTCAATTATTGTTATTAATGTTTGAGTTATTAGTTTGTGATAAATTGGAGTCCGACCGACACTTTTGGATATTAGCGTTCATTCCTCTAATATTTATATCTTTGTTGTCGATTGCGGTCTGTATTTGGGCGCTGAAGAACGACAGAGCCTTTGAAATGGAGTTATTTTGTTCGGTTAATATTTTGCAATTTATATTTCTTGGCCTACGATTAGACCGATTTATAACCTGGTCGTGGGTTTTGGTTTTTGTGCCTCTTTGGATACTCTTATGTCTGGCCATAATCGGTGTTCTCTACGCACTCATATTTGCAGCCGTTCTCTTAAGAACCCCTGAAGTTGCGGCAGAACAGCGTCGGGCGAGCCTTCATTCGGCCATTTCCTACTCTCTAATAGTGTTACCACTTCTGGTGTTCTTAGTCTTATTGTCCAACAAATTGGATAAACACACAAATGATGGCCAACCGATGCCCTTCTTTTCTGCGTCTATTCCTCTGTACTTCACATTTGTTATACTCTTATGCCTTTCATTTGGCAATAAAGGAGGAAATCTTTGTAAGTCTTATCCTCTATAATTGTCTTATTGATAATTAATGAAAATTGGGTTTCAATCAATGTTCAGGGTGGTTTGGAATGCGTAAAGATTTTTGTTCATTCCTGCTATCGATGTGTCCGTGTCTTAGAGTTTATGGCAATATATCCTATAATTTGCATTTTAATCATAACATTACGTCTTCTGTTCATCGAAACGACGGTTCAAACGATGTCTCCGAAAGTAATATAAATTCAAAGCAAGTAATCACTCGTCAGCCAAAAAAGTTTAATATACCTCACATTAGTATTGAGTCTCCCGATTGACCCCTCATTCAACCCTCAATTACATCACTTTTCAGACAACAATTTGTCCATTAATTATGCCGTTAAATGAAATTATTTTCTAAACAATAGATTAATCGTTATTTAAATATATGTAAACTATTAGAAAATGTATTTACTCTTCATTTTAAGGAAATCATGTATTTTATTGTAAAATATTTTCCTCAATCTCTCCCTTTCCCTCTCCCTTTCCCTCTCCCTTTCCCTCTCCTCTTCATAAAATTGAAATAAATTTTGATGAAATATTTTAATGATTATTGACTTCATTTCCAAATCTATTTGTCTTTTGGACCAAAACTTGAGATAAAATGACTTTTAAAGTGTTTAGAAGTGAGGATTGACTTCAGTTCACTCAAAGATTACGAAATCATTTACTGATAATTGACTATAAAATTGTTTTTGATTTGAAATAAGTTTTTCAATGAATAGGTTTATGTTTTATAGTCATTGGATGGCATTACTTGTAATGACTGTCACTTTACTATAGATTTGACTCAAATGTTATGAATGCATGACTTCGAGACTCAATCAATAATAAGTCCTTAAAAGCAAAACATTTGTTTGGCTTCACTTCAAATGACTTTCTTTTCATTAATTAAAATGTTTTAATTTAAACAAATTTTTTCATTAATTGTTTCAGTTTTTGATATTTTTATTAATGGATTGAAACAAATGTTGAGAAAATGTCTGAAAAATCAGTGAAATTAAAGGCTAATTATAAAACAAATGAAATAATTGAAGACCAAAATTGTGATCATCTGATGGACACAAATAAAGAAATCAAATCAAATTTGAAGACATTAAAGGACACAAAAGAAGATACAAATAAAGAGGAGAGTATTGACCATTTGGTTGATAATAAGAGTGACACAAATGGCGTCAATGAATGTAAAGTCTGTAATAATGAGGACCTCTCGACTCAGTTCTTCGCTTCGGGTCCTTTTTATGCCATCGACACAACTGTTGAACAAATGGCTCGAAATGCGGACAATACAAGTGACCAAAGAAACCGTTCAGACAAATGTAATGTCTTATACGCAGAAATGCCGCATATCTTCGGAGATGACATACAATTAAACCAAAGCACAGATATAAAGATATCGGACACAAATTGCAATAATTCTTCTCAAAAGACAAATGGTTTGGACCGACATTTGGTTGAAAACTATCAATTGTTTTGTTATAACTGTTGTTCTTCTTTAACAATGGATGAAGAATCACATCTTAACCATAACTTATATTATATATCGAGTGATGAGTCAAATACAAGAAAACAATCGATTGATACCAATAATAGTCACTCGAGTGTATCGTCTCCTTTAATGTTAAAGTTTTGTAAAGAAAATGGCGATCAATTGGATCTAAAATCACTAAAAGATGAAAACATTTGTTGTAATTCGAGTAAAAATCAATCAAATTATACGACTGTAATCAAACCGAAAGCAGTTCGGCCTCAGTTCGGATGCATTGGAAGTAGTGGTCAGTCCGACACTCATGTAATTCATTCAACACTTCCTACTCTTTCATTTCACGGCTCGACAACAGTTATGACAGATAGCGATGAATCAGCCTTTACTCAAATACCTCGAAGAAGATCTAACTCTGAGGCCACTCATCACTACCACTCTATTAGTGATGACTCAAATCGAATGCCTTTAATGGCAACAGAAAACCGTCCGCAAAGACATCAAAGAAGTAAATCAGTTTCTAAAGCATCCAATAATTGGAACAACTCTTATGGTTTAACTAAATATCATGCAATTAGTGACAAACAATTGACTCAAAACGAAAGCAATAATAGACACTACTTTTCATTGAAAACAAATTTGGATGAAAACACTAAAAAGGTTTCAAACAATATAACGGAACCGATTCATATGACACTCGAAGACGTTAAACATATTTTTACTAAAAATCAAAGCAAACGAATGAAAAATACTAAACATAAGAGAAATTCAAATGATTCGGAGGACAGAAACAAATCGCGATCCAAATCTAAGATTAAGTGCGCGATTGAGAGTCTATTTAAAAATAAACGCAAATCTGATTCTCCCCTTCAAATCAATGATAGAAATTATGCAGAAATAGAAGAGAATGAAAAAACTTTTATTAAAGATTATGAACAAACGATTGATGCAAATCAATGTCCATCAGATAATATGAGTCCATTCACTCACAGAGCACTGCCTCCACTTCCTAATAATGAGTCGAAACCGATTGAAAAAGTGAGTGAAACCATAACTAAAGAAGAAGAGGACGAAAGACAGAAGTTTTTGGATTACGCGGCGAGTATTGAACGCGTCAAAGATGTCAGTCATTTAATTAAATTGTTTTTATAATTGTTTTTTAATAATATGTAATTCTAACGATTGCAGTGCGGGTGGTATTGGGGACCCATTAGTGGAGAAATGGCTGAAAAACTCTTAGCTTCGGAACCGTGCGGTTCATTCATTGTCAGAGACTCATCTGATGAACACTACATTTTTAGTCTAACTTTTAAATTGAATGGAATGGTACGTCACGTCCGCATTGAACATGACCAAGGTAATTCTTTCTTTAACCATATTTTTTACATTCGATAAAATTTTGGGTTTTTTTAGGAAACTTTAGTTTCGGATCACTTCAAAAGTTTAAAAGTAATACAATCGTAGACTTTATAGAGAATGCAATACAACACTCGAGAAGCGGTCGTTTCCTATTTTTTCTCCATCGAAGGCCTATAATGGGACCCATGAGAGTACAACTCTTACATCCGGTCTCCCGATTCAAACAAATTCAATCTCTTCAACACATGTGTCGGTAAGTATTGAATAAATACTTAAGAATTATAAAAATTTAAAACCAATTGTTTTGACACAAATATAATCTTTAGATTCGTAATTCTAAAACACGTCAGAAGAGATCTGATCCAAAGCCTGCCTTTGCCTCAAATGCTTAAACAATACTTAAATACACCGTATTATTACTCCGAAGAATTGGCGCTTATGAACAAAGACGAACAAAAGCCGTCTTTGGAATTGAACTCAAGAGTTCTTTCTCTTAATACTAGTCATCCAAATATGGAAAACAATTAAAAAGTGTACAAAAAATATATTCATTTATTAATAAATATTGTATTAAAAATTTTTCAAAACATGTCATTCGCTGTCACTCCATCGGTCAGAATAGTATTTATTAAGTCTTTTTCTATCCTCTTCTGAATCTATTTTTGGACTCCAAATACAAAGTCTTTGATTTCCAGCGCTATATATAAAACCGGACCCAAAGTCTAGACCCGTAACACAATTGGGTCCAAAAGCATTAAAAGTACCCTCTCTTGAAGTGGAAAGACTGTGAACTTTTGTTCCATTAGTTATGTCGTAACCGATTACATCTCTTCCGAATTGTCGCACTTCTGTCGGCGCGAATATATAGTCATCAGTAATGAAGAGCTGACATCTTATGTAAGAAGTGTTTAGATTTTGTTTGGTTTGTTTCGATCGAACTAAAGGACACTCAAAGTTTATGTTTGAATTAATCAAATCGCGTCCAATAAATTGCCATAAATTTAATTTATTAGACAATCCATGAGTTGTCACAACAGACATCTTGTCTTTTGTGAACTGAAGACTAGTTATGGGTTCAAAAGAAGTGTAATCACTTCCAAGGATTCGAACGCTTTTATTTGAGCGCCGGATATCATAAATATGGAGAAAACCGGATGAGTCGCCAGCGATGAGACAATCGGAGTCCAGAGGAGACCAAACAATGCGAGTCATCTTATGATTAACAGAACCACTCTTTGAACAACAGGTTATGTTATGTAGAGAAGAACCGCTTCTGATATCAATTATACGAATAGTACTCGAAGAACAACCGACTGCTATACAAGAGGTCAGGTTTGAACTCCAATCACTCCAATAGAGTTTAGTTTCGCCAAACGAATACTTTTCCACTTTTTTCTGTGTATTTGTGTCGATGAGAGTCACCGAATCACTACTCGTTATGTCAAACATTCCGGTGTCCACTGAATACCACTGACACCGATTCACAGCTGAAGACAACTTCTTATTAAACAATTGACAGAAATGACCGCTATTTTGATCATCGATTTCATTGATTTCAATATTTCCGTCGTTATAACCCATTAAAAGACTAAAACACTTCAATCAAAATCAAAATAATATCAAAGTTTTACTTTACTTACAATTTGTGGTCAATTGAATCGATATCCATATAATTGATGGATGAGCTGAAAGTCTTCATATGATTGCAAACAAAGGGATGGCTTTCAATAACTGAAGAAAACAATCGTTTGTTTGGAATGTCATCAAAGAGTTGACGACTTATTGAAAATTGAGTTAAACTCGAGATTTGTTTCATTGTCTTAACTCTTGCCATCGATTTCATTGATTACAAAATTGAAAATAAAAATTAAGAAAATATTTCCGATTTATAAAAATAATTGAAACGATTTTATTGATAACTAAATAAAATATTTTTTTCAAACTTTGATTTTGAAATTTGTTTTGATTTTGTGTTTTGAGTTGTTTTGGTTTAAAGTGCTTTACGTTTGCGCTCTAAATAACATTCCTTTAAATTCTGAACTATCGCTCAAATATTGAATATTCTGTGAATTATTTAAGTATTAAATTATTTATTTAAATATAAATATTATTTACAATAAAAAGGTTTAAATTTATTTCAGACTTCGTTTGTATTGAATACTGAAATAATAAAAATAATAACTAATTCTCAACTAATTCTCAATTCTAATCACAACTCATTTATACATTGTATAAGTGATATATGGAGTCATCGAAAACCTTGAAATTGAATTTTAAATTTGAAAACTGAGACCAACATTGAAACGACTCTTATTTCTAACCAACAAAAAGATACACAAACTCTAAGTTTTGCTCATTTATCGAAAAGTCCTTCATTTGATTCAAATAACTTTTTTTTATATTAATTTTAAAACAAAAAATACATTTCGTTTCCAATAAATCCTATTTTGGACGACAAACTAAACGACATTATATTTTATTCATTAAATTAATTTCATTTGAATTAATTTTGTGGAGAAAATGGCAGAAAAGTCTCAATTTGTTAGTATTGAGGAATGTCTGGAGAGGAATATTCCTACGGAAGAACTCAAAGTAGTGAAGAGAATTTTGTTCGGAAAAGAATTGGAGTGAGTTTTCAGACATTTTACTTATTTTTCTTTATTTCTGTTAAAGTTTTTCATAGAATTTCTCTAAACATTTATATATATTTTTTAATTATAGGTATTTTAGATTATATTTTACAATAAGTTTAGGACTAAAATATAAACTAATCTTTAGGTTTAACTCTAAAAACTTTCAAAAAATATAAGTTATGGTAAATAGAAAACTTTTTTTAAATAAATGTTTATTAAATATTAGACTTAATCTCACAATTAAAATGAAATAAAATATTTAAATTAAAGTTTTAAATTTTCCTCAAATATTATCAAGGAGAAAAATTATATTTCTAGTAAAATTATAATTTATAGCCCATAAATCAAAAACTTATTTATTTTCCCTTTTTTTAATGTACAATAAATTTCTAATTAATATTATGTTTTTGATTTGAAATCCATTAGAAATAATTGTAATTCTGGACTACTTTTAAATGACTTTAAATCGTTATTCAATTCTTTTTAATTTAAAATAAATTCTAATCACAAAACTATAGAAAACTGAAAATACCCGAAAAGGCGATCGAAATGGCAAACAATAAATCATTTGAAATTAAAGGTTATGTCTTCACTGCACTCGAAGAAGAACTGCGAAAACCAAGAATTGTTAGAATTGGTTTAATACAAAATAAAATTGTTTTGCCGACGACCGCACCCTTGGCTGATCAGAGGGATGCCATCCATAAAAGAATCTCTGATATGATTAGTGCGGCCGCACTTTCAGGAGTTAATATTATTTGTTTTCAGGAGGCGTGGAGTGAGTCTACTCTTTTCAATCTCTTTTTCTTTCATTTCTATTAATATTCTTAATTGATATAAGCCATGCCATTTGCGTTCTGCACTCGTGAAAAGCATCCCTGGAATCAATTAGCAGAGAGTGCCGAAAATGGTGTGACCACTACATTCCTTCAAGAGGTCAAACCATTTATAAATTTTAATACTAATTATTATTAAATATATTAATTGACTGATAGATCGCAAGAATGCATGATATGGTTATTATATCTCCAATTCTGGAAAGGGATGAAAGCGATGTTCTCTGGAATACAGCGGTTGTTATTTCAAATACGGGGAAAGTCATGGGGAAAACCCGCAAAAATCATATCCCACGCGTTGGAGACTTTAATGAGGTTTACATCTATTTTTAAATTAATTTACTTTAATATAATTTAATCAAAATTTTAATATACATTTGGTTTACATATTTAGTCAACTTATTATATGGAAAGCACTTTAGGTCATCCCGTTTTTGAGACAAAGTTTGGGAGAATTGCAATAAATATCTGTTACGGTCGACATCACCCCCAGAATTGGATGATGTATGGACTGAATGGAGCAGAAATTGTCTTCAATCCATCGGCAACTGTCGGTGAATTGAGTGAACCCCTTTGGTCTATTGAAGCCCGAAATGCTGCCGTTGCCAACAGTTATTTTACCTGTGCTATCAATAGAGTTGGAACGGTTCGTATTTCTATTTTTTATCTCAAAATCTTTAATTCATTTTTAGTGAATTTAATAAAATTCTATTAATTTATAGGAAATATTTCCGAATGAATTTACTTCAGGAGACGGACGTCCGGCACACAAAGATTTTGGTCACTTTTATGGCACTACATATGTGTCGGCCCCCGACGGCTCTCGAAGTCCAGGACTTTCACGAGTATCGGATGGATTATTAATTGCTGAGATTGACCTCAATTTGTGTCGTCAGTTACGCGACAAATGGGGGTTTAAAGTCAGTACTATATTATTAATTGTTTTAAATTTAAATTTATTTAATTCTTCAGATGACTCAACGATTGGATTTATACGCTTCAGAACTACAGGAAGTAATTAAACCCGATTTTCGTCCCAATATTATTCGCGAAAATTAATATTTTTTTTTTAATAAATTCTTTTATTAAATGATTTATTATTTGATTAAAATTATTAATTATTTTTTGTCTTAAATTTAAAACTAATTGATATTTGAATAATGTTTGTAGAAATCATAAGTTGACCTATAGATCAAAATAATAAATTTTTAGTTATAGAAATTAAAGTCATTTATTAGAGCATACCTTTCTTCCCATTCCTCTCATTTGTGGTTAACCTAAGAAAGTAATATTAAATTAATAAATACATCATTTCCTCAAAATTGATGTAACAATAAATTAAATGTTAAAAGTTTTAAGTTAAAACCATCAATCGGAATTTCTATATGCTAAAATATATTCAAAATAGCTTGCTAAAAACCACGTGTAAATTTTTTTGGAAATTTTATGCATTTTAATACAAAAGGTTATTAGATTAGAAATCACCGTGATTAAATTGAAACAGATATTTATGAATCACCTTAAAAATTGTTTCTATGAATAATGTTTTTTATATATTGACCCTATTTCTAATCTACTAACCTTTAGTATTAAAATGCATAAAATGTCAAGATAATTTTACGCATACTTTTTAGCAAGCTATTTTGCATATATTTTAGCCTATAGAAATTCCGATTGAGGGTTAAAACCAGCCATACCGGAGTAGTGCAAAATTTTAGGACATTCAATGCGTAATCTATGTGACATGTTCAAACAAATTAAAGTTATTCATATGTTTAATGAATGAACATGGTCAATTCATACAATAATTATAATAAAATATTTTACCCCTTATGCCCTACTCCGGCAACGCTGGTCTAAAGTAAATACAAAAAGTAGTCATAGAATAAAAGGTTATCATAGAATCGATTTCGAGGCAAAACTTAAAAAAGTTAATCAATAGTTTCGTTTCAAATTTGTCACTCAATTGATGTCATGATATGAGTTGTGTCTCACATTCTCTACAATTATATTTCACTTTCGTTTTCGTTTCAATGCTTTATATTCTTGAGAAGTAAACGAGGAATCGATTGAATTGTATTCAATTCTTATTGTAATTCTTGTCTACATTTGATTGAACTTAGGCTCAACTCATAAATTATTTAATAAGTGTTCGTCAAAAGTCTTATAATTGGATGCATTTAAGCAACAAATTTTGTTACTAATATAAACATAAACCAATTGTTGTCTAATGGTTAAGCTCTTAATCTTTAAGCCTTGAATTTCATTCGTGAAATCATTGAATTTCAGTATATCTCAAGAATTATAAGTTTATATATACAGTGAATGAAACCCGTTTATAACAAGTCTGCGGGACCGGACAAATGGCTTGTTATAACCGGGACTTGTTATAAACGGGTTTCACTGTAATATAATTTATGAATTTTATACAGAATTGAAAAAACACTGGAAAATAATACGTTAGAAAGATTTGATAATATACCAAGGTAATAGTTTGAATTTTCAAGTCAAATTTTTACCACTCATTCATTAGTTATACATGTTTACAAATATATGAATGTTTGAAAACCATAGTTTTATTTTTTGAAATGTTATTTTTTTGTAAAGTAAGTTAAAAGATAAAAAAAATTGTTAATCATTTTGTCATTCTTAAGCTATTTGAGATATCTTACAATTATTTTGTACACAATTAAAAATTGTAGAAAGCAATTTCTTAGAATGGCAATTGAATTTCTAATTTTAACATGACAAATTAGAAAGTATCATTTTGCATGCCTTACTAAAAAGGTTAGCAAGATAATTCTGTTTAATATAAATTTATAGTAAAATTAAACCTGATTAAATTAAAGGTTTTGAAAATTTAATAAATTAAACCTAAAATCAATTTATTTGTGAATAAAATGTAATTCCTTTGATTTGAATATCTTTTGTGGTTTATTTAAAATTAAATTATTTCAAACTTTAGCTTGCATAGTTTGAATTCATTAGTTAAATTGTATTCATAGTTAAAATTCATTAAAGAGAATTGGGTTCAGATGTATAATATTCAAAAGAATTGGTATATTTGAGAATTTCATTATTAAATTATAGACTGAGAAAGTTTAGTTTTATTCAAATTGAAATTACTATAATTTTAAATTAAAAAATTATTCTAGGTAAATTTATTTATGCTTTATAAAATTAGTGCAAAGAGTAGCTCCAATTTTCAAAAAGCAATACCGCCTAAAGATTACCGAATAAAAATATTTGTGCAAAAATTAGTGCCAGAAAGTCATACCTTATTGAATGGAACAATATAGTTGTTAGACACTTTTAGATTTAATCTAAATAAATACGAAATTCAAAGTCCAAGAATTATATTAACTTTTGTCCTAAAATTTAATGATTTAGAGCAGAGATGGCTAAAAGCTTATTTTGAAATACCCCCCTGAGAGGAAAAATTTTGAAAATATCCCCCACTGAATCCAGGGATGGCCACGGACCAATATCACAGGGTGGTATGCCAAGGAATTTGTCAAATTTTAGTGGGGGGTATGCTTTTATTGCATTTTTGCACTATAATTTTTCGTTTTTAGGGAGGGGGTATCAGTTTCTTGTCATTTTCTGTATTAAACTTTTCGCGGCTAGGGGGGTATAAGGGCTATACCCCCCTATGGCCATCCCTGATTGAATCTGGAACATTACGTCTGTGGACAAGCACTAGATCTGTTGAAGTTTTTTTTTGGTCCAGATGGGGTATACCCTCTGGGAGCGGTCGCCTTTAGCCATCACTGCTTAAAGATAAAAATAATGTTAATATGAATGTTATAAAGAACAATACAAGAGTTCCCTATTGGGACGTGCTATATCCCAGGTCAAAAGGAACTCTATCATACTCGATTC
>JAQFZM010000760.1:0-25588 GCA_034695785.1 Galumna obvia | reverse complement strand
AAAAACTAATATTTTAATTAATGATATTTAAATGATTAATAAACAAGTTTTATTCGATCAAATATTTTAAGTTATCATGATAAATTAGGAATTGATGTTTAAAATAATCCCAAGTTCAATAAAATCGGTTAATAAATTAAGAAGTTATGCCAATTTAAAATATAGGGGTTTGAACCCAAAGACCCAGAGAGTACCGGACTAAAAATTACACCAATAGTTAATCCCAATATTTTGTAATATTTCAATAGAATATATTATATGAAACAACTTTTTTGCTGGAAACCTTTTGATCAAACCAATAATAAAGTAACTGTTGAGGGTCAAATATGTAAAATTTTCATTAAATAAAATTAATTTTTTCAAAATTTGGAACTTCCTAAGGACAAGTATCTTAATCTTGATACAATTTTCTTATTATTAATTCTATATAACGTGCATTTATTCTAGATTATTTTATTGAAAACAAAATGAAAATCTGTTCAGTTATTCAAAAATAATCAAGGTTTAACCATACCCTAATAGTTATTTCCCCGGTAGTATATTTATAGCAGACTTGACCATTAAGAAGATTGTTTCAAAACATGTTCAGGGAGGGACAAGTTTCTGAAAATAACCCCTGGGACACTGAAACCTCTAACATTACCTCTATGGACAAGAATTAGGTCTTTTGAGATTTTATGGTCCAGGGTGAGGTATAAACCTCCTGGGAGTAACCGACTTTTGCAATGTCTGATTTAAAGTTATTAATATTATTTAAAATTTTTCTAAATTCAAATAAACAATTATTTCCTTTTATGTATAGAAGTAATTATTATTATAAAATAGAGCATGATCATTTAAAGAGCTAGAACATTATTTATTTATTTTTTAAACTTTATTTATAACTTAATGATATAAAAGTTAATTTTTAAAAATAACTTTATTATTTAAACAAGTTTTCATAATAACAAGATATAAAATTATGCAGGTACCTTTTTATGTTCATTCGAATTACTAATATTAATAGAGATACCTTGCACATCTTTGTGCGTTTCAGGTTTTCTACACAAATGAATAAACAAATAAATGGCAAAACCCAACCAAACACTAAAACTTCCTGCAAGGTAAAATGTGTAGGCTAACAAATTGACCTTGGGTTTTTCCTTGAAAATAACTTGGGAACGGGTCGGAGGAATAATCTGTAGCCAAGAGTATTCATTTCCGTTCGAAAACTTAGAAATTATATACGGTTCGTAAGCATCGGTTCGACAATCATTCAAAGGACACAATCCATGACAATAGTCTCCAGACCTCGACATTGATTCAATACAACTCTTCTCTGACTTTATTGTCGCGAATTTCACATTTTCTGTGGTTTTCTTCACATCAATTCCATTATAAACGACTCCACACTCTTCTGTACTTCGCCTGAGTTTACATTTTCTAATGCAGTCCCGACGGGAAGTGTATTCAGTGTTCATATAATAATCTTGGCAATTGTCCTTGCTTCTTTCTATTGATTCTCTATTATAACTTATTGTTATAGTCTTTCCTTTGGGAATATTTCTTGAAATCCATTCATAACTTGAGAGCACATCATAAGAGTTGTGTAGATATACCCACCAACTATTATAAATACCAAATTGTGCTAGTTTAATCCAAAGTTGCTGGTCTCTTCTTAATTGTATCTGTGAACCTTTAAAACATAAACATGTACAAAAAGATCAAGCTAAGTTTATTGCTAAACCTGTGAGCCTTGAATTGATTGTAAAACAGTAATACTTATAACTTATAGTTTCGATCGCGTCGTCCATCAAATAATTAATGTCAGACCCTTTTCCACCATAATTCGATGTTATCTTGGTTAATTAAAGAATATTCTTAGGAATATATAATTTCTAAAAATATTTACCGAAATATTCATTGCATAATCTTTGACCTTGTTGAAACTTAATATGGTATTGCTAGACAATCCGAGGCCACTCATTCTTTCATTAGAATATTGTTGATTCTTGCAAAAAGTAATGGCGGGTAGTTTTTCATAGTCAGTGTTGCCATCAGTGACCGCTTCAAAAACCTGTTCTTTAGCTGAAAGGTATACAACACTCCAACCGTATAATTGACACAAACAGCCAATTGTTAGCGAATAGAATATTATTTTAGTCAAAGCCATGCCATTTGAGCTCGAGTCAAGTTTATTCTTTTCCTCTTTCTTGGCTATATCACCTTGTTCAACTTGGGCAACTTTTTCACTTGATTTTGTTAAAATTTTCATGGTTGTTTTAAAACTTGTTCGATAGCTATACTAAAATGATTTTATTCTATCAATTCTTTCATCAATTTATAGTAAAATATTCATATAATTTATTTATTCACCTTGGTTGTAATGATTTTCCTTTTGTATCATGTACATTTTAAACAAATCTATTGTCAGTATAATAATTTATCTTGCAACATAACATCTGTGTAAATTAAAACATAATGTATTTTATTTTCTTATTTTATTTTATTTACTATAAAAAAGTACTTAATTTTTTACTTAAACAAATGACAAATAAAGAGCCATACCTAATGAATGCACGGGCCAAGTATAATTTTCATGTCACTCAAATTTAACAAGATAATAACCATATAATAATTCTTGTAATTTGAGTCCTAACTGTAATAACGAAAATTATAATTAATATTTGCCTCACATTTGGATTAATCGCTTATATAACCATTATTTTAATAATAATATTTACTAGAACATTTATGTAAATATTGAAAAAGAGCCTCAACTTTATCAATGAATTGGGTCGCAATTGATCTATCATGGGAAAAGAACAAATTCCAAGTTCCCAATATCCCAGTCTCACAGATACAATTAAGAAGAGACCAACAACTTTGAATTAAACTAGCACAATTTGATATTTATAATGTATATCTACACAACTCTTATGGTGTGCTCTCAAGTTTTGAATGGATTTCGAGAAATATTCAAAAAGGAAAGACTAAAACAATAAGTTATAATAGAGAATCAATAGAAAGAAGCAAGGACAATTACCAAGATTATTATATGAACACTGAATACACTTCCCGTCGGGACTGCATTAGAAAATGTAAACTCAGTCGAAGTACAGAAGAGTGTGGAGTCGTTTATAATGGAATTGATGTGAAGAAAACCACAGAAAAGGTGAGATTCGCGACAATAAAGTCAGAGAAGAGTTGTATTGAATCAATGTTGAGGTCTGGAGATATTGTCATGAATTGTGTCCTTTGAATGATTGTCGAACAGATGCTTACGAACCGTATATTACCTCAAATGAGTTAAATTTATTTATTATTAATACAATTAATATAAATTGTTTTACAAATAAATCTTAAACTTAAAAATTTTCAATTATATCAAACTTATAAAGTTTTTAAATTAAAATAAGAATTAAAATACAGTATAACCTATTTATATTCAACCATCAATATAATAAAACTAATAAATGCTTATTTTCAAAGCACTAAACCTTTCTATGGATTTACTTATTATATGAAATATCAAATTAAGTCTAACTTGATTTTAGTGAATGATATTTAAGGCTCTATCAATGCCTTAAATCGAGCTTAGACTGTATTTTTACATTAATTTTCAAATATTTTTAAGTTTTTGTTTTACTAAAATTATGTTTTTATAATAATTTTTTTTAACATAAAAGAAAGTATTTTTTATCCCTCTTTGATAGCAATGAAACAAAAAACTGTTCAGAAAAAATAAGAAAACGAGAAATACATTCATTTCAACAGAACGATCGATAGTAACCCCAATCACTGATAAAGTTAAGACAATTTTTATCAAATTATTTTACCAAGCAAATAATATAATCACTATTTACACTATTATTCCAAATATAAGGCAAATGAAAATTAAAAATTTCGCTATTACCTTTATGATCAAGTTGAATCTTGTATTTTAAAACAAATATTTGAACAAGTACAATTTATTTAATATTGTATGCACACCATTACCTAAAGAGAGACTACAAAAATGAGAATAAAATAGATTTTATATCAAAGAGTTATGCAAAAGTATGCAGAATATAAACAGGATGAATGAGTAATACATATTTATCTAGATAATTATAAACAAGAGGAAACTTAATATTAACTTTCATGCTCATGGACTGAAGCAGTTAGAGAAGTGCTTACTATTAGTGCACATAAAAATTATCACAAATCACGTATTTGAATAATTGAGACCCTAATCACTCAAACGCAGATTAAAACAGTGTATTCATTAATAATTATTACACAATTGTTTACAACAAATGACATAACGTAATGTAATGTTAATATAAATGCTTTTTGAGCCTCAAAGTACACATTGAAAGAAAGTTTTGTTGAAAAATTTCATATATATTTTATTGTGAAAAATCTATAACCTTTTTGTCTGCACTAATGCGTTATCACTTCTCTAACTGCTTCACACCATATGCATGAGAGTAATGTACAATATACTTATATACTAATGTTTATATAAGATATGATATTAATTATATGAAATGATATATAAAATAATTATTCTAATCTCTTACTGACAAAATTGTTTATAATATTATGATATTTTTGTTGTTTAGAAATGTAACTAGATTACTTAGTTATTATTAATATTTTTCCATTGCAATAAAAAGTATTGAATAAACATAATACATTCTAGATAATTCTAGAAATTATAAAACACTATTCATTACATTATTCATAATTTTAACGAAAATATAAATATTTTATATGAGTGATGCCCAAGGAGGTGTTCCTAGAAAGCAAAATATGCAAAACACCCCTTTGGTCATCTAAGTTTATATCTAAACGTAATTTATTATTAATAGTTACAACATTTATAGAATTTTTGTTATATTTAAAAGATGTTAATTAAAATGAGATTAATAACGATTTTAATAATAAATTAATTAGAGTTTCAAAACCATATTTTTTTAGAATTCTCTATAAAACTGAGTCTAAAAATAATGGAATTAATAACAATAATATTAATAGTTTTGTTTAATTATATTTTATTTAAAAACTATTTTAAAAAAGAGAAATCACCCGAACTATATATAGCTGAGGATCGATTTAAAGAGTGTGTTGGGAATTACCCGAACGGATGGCTACCAATTATGGCTTCAATGGATTTGAAGAAAAGAGAAGTAAAGCCTATTTTTGGGTTCGGCAATGATTTGATTGTTTTTAGAGGAAATTCAGGTAAAGTTCATGTTTTGTATGCATATTGTCCTCATTTGGGGGCAAACATTGGAGTGGGCGGTAGTGTCGAGGGAGAGGACATCAAATGTCCATTTCATGGCTGGACTTTTAATAATGAGGGTAAATGTATATCAGTTCCAGGAATTGAAGGTTAGTTTAAATTAAATATATTAAGCTTTAATTTATCAAAGTTATAAATTATTAAGGTGAATTTATAAGATTATCAGTCTTTTCTATGAATGATTTAAGTTTAGTAATTTAAAGTTCCAAGATAATATTTTAACTTGAATTAAATACATTTTTTTCTAATAATAAATACAATTAAGAATGATAATAATGATCAAAGGAACCTGGTACAATTAAAGAGTAAAATTTATAAATTAATCCTTAGAGTTTTAGGACCTTAAGTATTAGCAAATAAGTACAAGCTATATTTCTTTTATATCAATTGGCATAAACATTTACCCAGTATCCTTGCTTCCTTTGAATTTATATGAATTTTATATTTACTTTTTAATTATATTTTATATAGATAATTTTATAAAATTCATCTTTGTTTATTAATTTTTCCTATTTTCCATTTAAAATATTTTAGCGGTAAATACACCGAAGGCTGAGATAAAAGTTTGGGAAAGTTTTGAAGTCAACGGTTTTATATTCGTATGGAATCACTCAAAGGGAGAGAAACCCAATTATATTATCGAACCAATAGATGGCATTTCCAACAAATATGTTTTTACTGGAAAAACTGAATTTTTGGTTGAAAATAGAATCCAGGTAAATTCACTTATAATTATTATAATTTTTAAAAATATTCTCATTATTTAAAGGATATCAACGAAAATGTCGCTGATATAACACACTTTTTTTCACTGCATTATCCAAATCCAGAGAATATTATTTTAAAGAATAAAAATCATGAATCGGTTGAAATTAAAGGTATATTTACCTCGTTTAAAAACATCAAGAAAACTATTACAGCATCATGGTCATTAGGAAAAGAGTGCCATATAGCTCATTTTGCTCACAATTTTAGAATCTTTCTTGGTCAAATTAACTCTTTTAGCTTATTCAATGTGCTTGGTAGTCACATTGGTCCAGCTTTCATTAGAGCAAGCTATGATTTCCTTGGTAAGATTTTAATACACTCTCCAGCAGCATTTATTCATGTTGAACCAAACCGAGTAATGATGGTACATCATTATTATACTGCTCGAGGAAGTATTTTAGGCTATATATTATGCAAGATTATTATCATATTCATTCGCCCACAGGTATTTTATTTATAGTAAATTTAATATATAACTAGTTAATTTATATATTTAGGTAAAAAAAGATATTCAAATTTGGAATAATAAAAGATATGTTGCACATCCTTACCTCTCTAAGAATGACCATGGTATTAAATTATACAGACAATGGTATCAACAGTTTTACTGAAGACTTATTTTAAGTGTCTTATTCTAAAATGACATCTTTGTATAATTAAATGAAATCTAATTAAATATTAAATAAATTAATATAAAATAATTGTATTTATTTTTCATTTCAAATAATTTCAATTTTATAGAAGGCTTAAGGTTAAGAATATTCTCTTACATGAAGTGTAATACAGCCAATTCTTTTCATATTCAATCAGCTTAAGAGTAACTTAAAACTATATCTGTTTAATTTAAGTAATAGTTTATAATAGTTCTCAAGAGGTCTAAAAATAATATATTTTTTATTTAACAAAAAAAGTTATAGGCTTTAAGTAATAAAATACATATGTATATGACATTTTTCAACAATATTTGTTCCAGTTTGCGCATACAACTTTTAATAAGTGGAATTCTTTATTAAGACTATTCGGTTAATATAAAGTAAATGGTTTTACTAAAAGTGTTAAATCAAAGTTTGTATTTACAATTATTTACAATTATATAAATTAATTCATTAAAACAATTATTAACACCACAGCCTTTTTGGGGGTCTGTTTACAGGTGTTCCTTCAACGCATTCTCTTAACCATCATAATTGTGATCTCTCAATCTTATCTTATAAAATATCTAATTAAAGGTAATGGATAGATCTCATATTTATTCCTTCTATTTAATTAAAACTGGCTTGCAAAAGTTAGTTTTTATGAATAATTCCAAATTTTAGCTTGACTAAATTTCTACCAACGAATACATTTATTTTTTTTAAAGAAAATAAGTACTTAACTTATATTTATCACAAATAATGAATCAAAAACTTTGATTTCGTCGGACAGTTTCGGGACAGAACTTATCCCTTTATCAGCAATGAGTTAAATGACAAAACATTTAGCTCTGCATCAAACCATACGAAGATCTGTTCGGAGATCTGAATGTGAGTCAGAAATAGTTGTAAATATTTTGGGAATAGGTTTCTGCAATAAATTAACATAAAAACGCTGGACTCTAGTATCAAAAACTCTCTCTCTCTCTCACTGCTTGTGTTTCGTATGGTTTGATGCAGAGCTAAATGTTTTGTCATTTAACTCATTGCTGATGAAGGGATAAGTTCTGTCCCGAAACTGTCCGACGAAATTAAAGTTTTTGATTCTCTATTTGTGAAAAATAAGTTAAGTACTTATTTTCTTTAAGTGATGCAACTTCACAAAAGTATCAAGCCCATGATTGAAATAAAATTTTTATTATCTATTTATCGACATTTATCTGATTCTCATTTATTATTCTTAAATTATTTTATTTTTGATAAATATTTGATGTCAACACAATTGTTGTTAATATCATATAATAAATATATTTTAATTGTTTGAGTGAAATGTACCGAAGAATATGTTTTTCATATATTCCTTCGCGTTTTATATTTGTTTTTTTAACTTCTTCTGCACTATTCCTCGTCTATGCCTTCAAAGGCTTTTTAGGGGTCGCTATCGTAGCGATGGTTAAACACAATAATTCCAAAACAAACGATCAAAACGATTGTCCGAACTCTTACTCTGAAGTTTCTCTTCAACTAAATGGAGATTTTGATTGGAATGATTCACAACAGGCCATAGCTTTGGGATCTTTTTTCTACGGATATGTTTGCACTCAAATACCGTTTGGAATCGCAATCGAGACTTTCAGTACTAAATGGATGTTTGGGTCCAGTATTTTAATTTCTTCATTACTTTCACTGTTGGGTCCGATGGCCGCCAAATGGGGTTTCGTTCCATTTTTATTAACTCGTTTGGGACAGGGATTAGCTCAGGGAGTGATTATACCCGGAATGAATGCAATGATTGCTCGATGGATGCCTAAAATGGAGAGAAGTCGTGCCGTTTCGATAATATTCGCCGGTTCTGCCATCGGTTCAGTAATTTCATTACCCCTAACGGGATATTTATGTAATGAGCCATCGATGGGTTGGAGCGCTATATTCTATGTATTGGGTGTCGTCGGTTCTCTTTGGTTTGTCTTTTGGTCTCTTTTTGTGTTCGAAACTCCAGAAACTCATCCATTTATTTCTAAATCTGAACTGAAATTAATAATTGAAGGACAGGACCGACAACTAAATGACAAAATCAATTCTGTAAGGAATCACTTTTGACTCACATTTTTCTTAAATTCATTTCACACAAAAGATAATATAAAATAAAATATTAATACAAATATTAATAATTTATTTTTATTTGTGTTCTGAAAATTTCTTTGAAATGTCCGCTAAAATATTTGGCGAATGTTTTCATTTATTTTCATTTAAATAATTTTGATTAAAAGCAAAGGAAAAAATCAAAAATAAAAGTAAGAAAAGTACCATGTAAGGATATTCTTACATCTTATCGAGTTTACGCTCTATTAATAACTCATTTGGGGTATAACTGGGGATACATAACAATTCTTTCACTTATGCCGACATATTTTCAAAATATTCTTCACATCGATATTAAAACAGTAATAAAAGCGTTTAATTATAATAATATTTAATATATTTTTTGGTCATAAGAATGGTTTGATATCAAGTTTGCCGTACATCGCTTTGGCGGTCGTCTCTTCAATAGTGTCGTACATAACCGACAAACTCAGGGAAAGAGGAATTTCAATAACATTACTTCGAAAAATCAATCAATCGATTGGTAATCAATTATTAAAAATAATTTATTTATAAATGAATTTTATGATAAAAATTAAAATTATTTAATATTTATAGCATTTATTGGTTCCGGACTCTGTCTTATTGGAGTAGTTCTGTCCAAATGTGACATATTTTTAAGCGCATTATTTTTCATAATAGCGATGGGTTTAAATGGTTTCTGTTATTCGGGATTTCTTTCAAATTTAGTTGATATGTCACCAGAATATACGGGAGCGCTCACCTCATTCTGCAATTCATTTGGAAATATCCCTGGTTTCGTAGCGCCATATGTGGCAGCTCAATTTTATTCCGATGGAGTAATCATTTGATTCAAATTTTCAATTTATTATTAATTACTTAATTTTTTAGCAAAATCTGAAGAACTGGAGTAAAGTGTTCTATACCTGTTCTGCAGTTTATTTCTTCACTCAATTAATTTACTTATTTTTCTCGACATCAGAACGACAGGAGTGGGGAAACCATAAAACTCAAGACAACCAAAAAACAGACAAAAACGAAGATATGACTGAGCAAAAAGACCAAGAATATAATGACATTTAAAATAATTACTTATTTTAATATAATTTTATGATTTAAAAATAATAATAATAAACTAAACATTTTATTATTAATTAAGTCATTAAATGATAATAATTTGATTATATTTAGTTTGCCTTCAGTTGTAAATAACTTATAGAATAAGTTTAAGTTTAAATAAGTTTATATTTTTAAAAATAATTAAAATTATGACAAAATCTGAGGGAAAGCTATGTTTCAGATACTTTCCCGCGCGATATGTCTTTATATTTATGACTTCCTGTGGTTTGTTTCTGGTGTACGCATACAAAGGCTTCTTAGGAGTGGCGATCGTAGCGATGGTTAAACACGACGGCGACTCTTCACAGACTTTTGGCACTGAATGTGGTCAACAAAATTCTAATACTTCCAGTTATATAAATGGTGACTTTCAATGGTCAGATCATGAGCAAGCGACTATACTTGGCTCTTATTTTTATGGGTATATTATCCTTCAGTTGCCGGCAGGCATTTTGGCCGATAAGTTTGGGGCCAAATGGATATTCGGTATATCAATGATCATCACAGCTATACTTTCACTGATTGGACCGATAGCTGCGGAGTCGGGTTTTGTGCCATTTCTCGTTACTCGAGTATTACAAGGTTTGGCTCAGGGAGTGATAATTCCCTCTATGAATGCAATGATGTCCCGCTGGACCCCTAAATTGGAAAGAAGTCGAGCCATATCTATAATATTCGCCGGATCTGCCATCGGTTCTGTAGTTACTCTACCCCTCACCGGATATTTGTGTCATGAAAGCGGTTGGGAAACAATTTTCTACGTTTTGGGTGCTTTTGGTGTTATTTGGTTTGTTTTTTGGTCACTTTTTGTCTTCAATACTCCTGAAAGTCATCCCTATATTTCTCAATCAGAATATGATCTTATAATGATAGGACAGGGAGACGAAAAAACTTCCTTGGTAATTTAAAAAGTGAAAATAATAATCTAATCTAATTGTCAGCAATTGTTAAACAGAATTTAAAGATTCCCTGGAAATCAATTCTATGTTCATATCGAGTCTATGCTATGATTATTACACATTTCGGTCAGAATTGGGGTTATTTAACCATTTTGACACTATTGCCCACATATTTCACCAAGATACTTCACTTAGATATCCAAACTGTAAATATAAAATATATAAATGTTTTGTTAAATGTTTTTGATTTAATAGAATGGACTCATTTCAAGTCTTCCCTATTTATGTCAGGCATTGATTTCGTTAATCGCTTCGTATATAACCGACAAAATTAGAGAAAAACAAATAATAAGTTCAACAAATTTAAGAAAAATCAATAATTCAATCGGTTTGACATTCATTTATTAAATCAATTGTAAACCATAATCCTATTGTAAACTTAATTGCCTTTTAATAGCATTTTACGGTCCATCCATTTGTCTCATTGGAGTCATATTTTCTGAATGTAACGCAACGCTAAGTATAGTACTCTTCGTTTTAGCTCTTGGACTCAATGGTTGTTGTTATCCGGGTTTTAATTCAAATTATGTGGATATGGCGCCCGATTTTGCCGGCATTTTAATGGGTATCGGAAACTCTTTAGGAAACACTCCGGGATTTATCGCTCCGTACGCGGCCGCTAACTTCTACTCAAATGGGGTGACAAACATTCAATTTAATTTTATTATTAACTATAATGTAATGTAATTTCATTTTTAACTCAAAGCAAACTCTTGAAAACTGGTCGCATGTCTTCTATACCTGCGCTGCGGTCTATGCCTTCTGTCAAACAATTCATAACATATTCTCGACATCAGAATTGCAAGAATGGGGTATAAGTCGATCCAATGATCAAAGAAAAAGAATATATGACGACAAACATATTTAGAAATTTATTTTCTTATATTAATAAATAAATAAATTTAAGTAAAATTATTACAAATTTATCGAAACATAGCTTTAAATAATTAAAATTAAAGTTCTAAGAATTGTTTCCATTCATCCATTAATTCCGGAAATTCACTTAATTTGTCTTTAATTTTATTATTCATAATTTGATTTTGATATTCACTGAAATGTGTTTTATAGTCTCCAATAATTCCTTTTCTGACGAAATTCACTTCAGTTGAGATTTCAATGCTTTCGTTTTGTTTGATATTAGAAAAGGCGTCTTTGAATTTGTCTAAAATCTGTTCATCACTTTTTAGTTCCTCAGAGGAGAGATTGAAAAAAGTCTTCATTTGTTGGTTTGTGGTTTTCCTCATAAACTCAAAGTCACTGAAATCAATAACTCTTTTCCTAAAATCCATATCATTAGTGAATCGCATAAAAATGTCGTTTGAAATGAATTTTGCGATTCTATTGAGTTCTTCATTGAAATTATTCTTTAAATCTTCAAATTTAACGAAAAGGATATTATTTCTGTGCTTTTGTTTAATCCATCCCAAGATATGATCAAAATAGTCGCCATAACCAGTCTTTCCATTCATAAACACATCAAAGAATTGGTTAAAGTCTTTACATTTAATGAGTGGGAAATCCCTTTCGTGAAACCAAAACGAAACGCAACAGTCCTTTGGATTTCTCAAACAATAAATATATTTTGCGTTTTCATCGAAAGGGATTAAATGAAAGGGAAGATGTGTTTTGAAGTATCGCTTTTTATTCTGACCCAATTCTTGTGGTTTTGGTTCACAAAATTCTAAAAATGGAATCGAATTACTGAATAGAATTGTCTTTTGAGGAGGATTTCCATCGTTTATTAAAAGATAAACTATTTGTTGAGTCCAAGTGGTACCACATTTCGGATACGAAACTATAAACAAATCGTTTTTATTCGGTTTATAATTGATTGCAATTTTGAGCGACTCTTTTGGAAAACTTGACGGAACACACGATTCTATTTGAGAGTCCATTTGAGAGTCCAAATCCATTAATGTTTTTATCGATAAACTTATAAAAACATAAACCAAACAAAAGAAAATATTGAAACCACTCTCACTATCACACTTAGCAAGGTCATTCGCAATGTTAACTTTACCAATAAAGTGATGATAAGGCATTCATTTATATGTTTGAGTCAATAGTAATCATAATTTTAATTACATTAAATAGAAATTAGAAAAATGTATCGTTGGCTCAGTTTTCAACAAAATTAATAAAATTTATAAAACATATAATTAATTCACTGATAATATAATATAAAATTTCACTCTTTATGAGTAAAATAGTATTCAGTGTAAATATCGAGACAGGGCTGTCCTCTATAGAGCCTCACTTTTCTTTTGGTTAAGTTATAGATAATATGAGCTACAGTACAATCATTGGGTAAATTAGAAGTCATTTCTTTTCCTTTAATAGGGATGTGTTGACATAAAGAGTCAGGAAATCCCAAATGATCTTTAAAAGAATCGGCGAAATTGTTTTCATCGATATTTTTCCAATTCTTCATTAATCCCTTTTCCAATTGTCTGTCTCTGAAAAGAGTAGAACCGCCTCTAATGGTGTCCTTCACTGAATTATTGGCTATAAAGGCCTCAGACTTAAAATGATTGCTATGAGTGTAAACATCGGTTTCAATCGATGGATAGGATATAAAGTGTTGCTTTGGAGTCATCTCAATATTAATGGCTTCGCCCTCAGCGGTGGCCACAATCATATTGACTGATGAATGTCGAGGAATGGAAAGAACTCGTTTCAAACCGACTGAAAAATTAGGCGATTCTAAGAATATTCGTCGCAATAAAGTTATCGGAAAATAATCTGTTTTGGAGTTATCATTGAAATTGTCTTCACTGGAGAACAAACCCATTGAAACAATTCCTAATTTATTGAAAAATTCATTCAATAATTAAAATTTTAAATTAAAACATTTGAATACCTAAACCGTTGGCATTAATACCACTTCTGCCCAACTGTCCCGCTTCGGTCAATACAAAAAATGGAGGAATGTTTTCAGAAGGTTCCGGATATACTTCTAATAGTACTGCAATCTCTTCATTTAGAATTCTTTGGTTTATATCCCAGTTTTGTCCGATTAAAACATCGCCCGATTTCGTGGCTTTAGATAAACAGACGGCAGCCGTACATTCCTGAGAGTCTACTACTGAGGGCTGGCCTTTATTCTCACGAATCAATTGTCGTTTCCAACGAATCAATTCATACCTCGCATTCAAAAGGATTATGTCTTCAACTGAAACATTAGCCCCGATTGCAATGCCTTTCATTTCTGTGAGACCCGAAGGATAGTACTTCTCAATGGCTTTCATGTAATGATTAGTTATGAAGTATTGAATCCTTTGATAATCGGGTAAAACACCAGAATTTTTATAAAAATTTAAATTCAAATGTATTTTATCTTTAGTTTGTTGTCCATAACTACGACCTCTGGTAAAGGGATTGCCTTTAATTATGAAGTGATCGTAACTTCTTTTTAAATTATCCGTCATTTTTAACACAAAAAAAGTCAAAAATAAACACAAAAAGTTTTAAAAACAAATTAATTGTAAAAAATTAAAAAAACGAATAAATGTGTCGATTATTGTTTGTTTGGTTTATGACTCAGAATTAGATAAAAATTTACTGAAAATAATTCGTTTATAATTATTTCCGCAAATTTCAAAACTATTGACTCAAAAGTATTGGATTTCATTATAAAATTAATTATTTTAATGAGAATTAGACTCAATCTTTGAGGAGAGGTTTCAAACATAGAATCACACATTTAGTCCATAAAATTGACAATAAATTCAATACATTTATTAAAATTACTTAAAATATAATTATTCTAAAAATGTTTCAAATGTTTAGAATTCAAATGCGTTTTCATTCAATTAATTCTATTTTTTGGAATTTAGAGAACTTTTGTATAAAAAACTGTAAAAAAAAAGTATTGAAAACATTTTCGAATAATTTCTTCAATTCTTTGATTTTTTCGATTATATTTTGAAAAGTATTTAATTGAATACAAATAAATGATGTCTTCAGTGGTTATATTTGAAGAATCAGTTCAAGAAGTGCCACAAACTCCGAGTCTCAGGACTTCTGACCGCCTTTTATACGAAGCAATCGTTCCTTCAATTGAATCCAATTCTGAGTCCGACTCTCAAAATGTGATCACTTATGAAGTGGTGGACTCTCAACACAAACAAAGACCTCAAGACTCAAATGATGACCAAATAGTGCCTCAAATGAAGACTCGAAAAAGAGTTGACAAGAAATCTGATTTTGTCATCAAATCTAACATTAATTCAATTGTTGGCAAACATTTAAACAAAAGAAAAGCTTTATTTGAGTCCAGTCTTGTCATCGATTGGCCCAAAATCAGCGAAAATAGTGACGAAGTTTTGGTCGAAAATCGATTTAATTTAAAGATTAATATCAAACGAAAACTACTTTTAAAACATTTCGATAAGACTTCAAAAGCACTCAAACGAAGAGTTTCTATATTTTATGAATTGTCTGAAAACACTTCCGATGAAACAGACGTCGAGTTCTTTACTTTCGGTGAAAACATTTCTCCAATAATTCATTAGATTTTCATTATTTTAATTCTAATTTAATCTTTTGTTTAATTAATTTCAATTCAATTATTTCTTAAATCAAATGTTATTAAATACTGATTTTTGTTTCTAAACTTTTTTTTTAATTATTTTTGAATAAATTAAAAAATTAATGAATTCATAATATTTGGACAAAAAGTGAAATACTTTTATAGATTTCAAAAATTATTGAAACATTTGAATAGAGTCTAAGTTTGGAAATAAATGGTTCCACTAAAGACTTTATACTCTTTTAACTAATGGTATTTAATAGATAAAAATCAAAAGTAGATCATTGGAATAGTGCCTTTGATAATGCCTTGACCATGTCTTGACGATACCTTGCTCATTCATTGCTCATTCATTGGTGATTCATTGATCACAAATTTGTTTAAATAAAACTTGTAATTCATAATAGATGTCGTCATTTATAAGTCACGTGTTTTTGTTATTATTTGTTAAATTAAATTTTGAGTACAATTTTATTAAGTTTTTAGATTAAAAATTTTAGTTATATATAAATAAATTTAAAATTAAATAAATTAAGTGAAATCATGGCCTTATCTCGATTATTAATGTGCAGAAGAGTCGGACAAATTATCACTAAAATGGTTCCCAAAAGTTCATTAAAAAGCTGTAAACAAAACTTTAGTTCAAAAATATTTTGTTATCAAATGTCAAATAAATTACTGAAATCCAAATCAAATGAATTAATTAAAAGTTTGAATCAAAAATGTTTATTTCAAACATCACCGAAAAGATATAACCCATTGATTGCATTAGTGATACGAAATGTGGCAAAATTTGCTGCAGTTATTACTGGAAGGTCTGACCTCTTCTTAACATTCAGTCTTTAATTTGATATAATCTTAAAAATTGATTGATTTTGTGGTTTTCAGAGCAGTGCGGAAGTGGTGGACTAATTTACCCCCAAATAAAAGACAATTATTTATTGATTGGTTGATAAGACAAAAGTGGAAATTCTTCAGTGGATTCGTTGCAATCGTTTTACTTTTTAGTGTTTATTATTTGAGTCATTTAAAGGAGACTCCAATTACTCGAAGGAAACGATTCCTCGCCTTCACTACCGAACAGTTGAAGACAATCAATGACTACGAACTCGAAGTTCAGCTCCAAATGTTTAGGGATAAGTTATTGGCTTCGAGTGATGCCTCATCTAAGAGAGTGGCGCGAGTGGCCACACAATTAATCAATAAAAACAATGATTTGCAACAAATTCATGACAAGGAGTGGTCCATATCTGTTGTTAACGACAACAACATTAAAAATGCTTTTGTTTTGCCCTCCGGACAAATATTTGTCTTCACAGGAATGTTGGCCTTATGTGATAACGACCAACAATTAGGTGCTATTCTGGCCCATGAAATGGCGCACTCAGTGTTAGGTCACTCCGCAGAATTGGTACTAAACTTATTTCTATAATTGAATTAATTGATAATTATTTGATATGAAGTTAAGTCAGGCACATCTCATCGATTTAGGTTTTATATGTATAATTGGAGTTGTCTGGGCTATCTTACCGTCTGACTGGTCGGCCGCAATCGCCACCGGAATATCGCGTTTTGTTATGAGATTAATATTGGAGTCGCCCTACAGTCGAATGCTTGAAACAGAAGCCGATATCGTTGGACTACAGTTGGCAGCGAAGGCGTGTTTTGATGTACGAGAGATGAGTGCCTTTTGGCATAAAATGGCGATCATTGAGAGTACAAAAGGAGTTCAGTTCGCTTCGGATGACATCCAAATTCCCGTTAATTTAGAGTTTTTATCGACTCATCCGACTCATGAAAAGCGTTATATTTATTTGGACTCAATTATGGACGACGCCATACAATTGAGGAATACGTGTCAGTGCCCACAACTCCCCACTTATGACCCCAGACTTAATATAAAGGCTTTGAAACAGTCTATAGAAGATTATCACAAAAACCAGAAAAAAGAGGGTATTATTTATTTACCAAAACCTCCGGTTCCGCCTCACTTACAAAAGTCTCAATAAATAAATAATGAATTAATTAATGTTTTGATAAATATATGACTAATTATTAAATCGATTAAAGCTTTAATTTAAATGAATTTTATGCTCAAATAAAACATTTATAGAAATAAAAATTGTTTGTCTGAAGAAAGTATTGATTCTGTGCCGACTTTGCACTTAACATATCAAATGACTACCAGTGCTTACAAATTGATGAAAGTAATGAGTCATTAGTAATGACCAAGATAATTCTGGATCAAAGCAATGGTTCTGGGTAATCTAGGTTGTTTTACTTGACATTTATAGCGATAAAGAAAAGTTTATCTGACTTTAGAAAACATTTTATCAAAATTGGTTAACTAATTTTTGAACAAGCTCAATTAGAATTTTTAAAATTAAAACTTCAAGCTCATATTTCTAATCTAATAATAAGAATATTGAAATACAAAAAACAAGTATCGATATAATTTTGATCTAGATTATAAAAATGTGTAACTTTAAAAACTTTTAAAATATAAGTAGTGATGAGGAAAATTATATAATTGTATGAGAAATAGCTTGCTAAATAATGCTAAATAAATATGTTTACATTATTTTTTATCTTTTATGCATTTTAATACTAAAGGCTATTATTATAGATTAGATAATAAAATGAATAAAATTATACTAAAGGCTAATAGATTAGAAATCACCCTGAATAAATTGAAACATATATTTAAGAATAATCTATTTCTATGAATAATATTTTCTATTTACTCTAAACAAGATTTTATTTATCAATTTAATCTTGGATATTTTTTATGAATAGTCTTAGCACGTTCTAATTGTAAGCTTATCTTGATACTATATGAATCATATAAGTTTTCCTATTCCTCAATATAAGACATGATTCAAATATCAAACTAATATAAAAATCTGCTAGATAATACAAAAATTTTAATGCAATAAAATCTAGGTAAAACTATATTTTGTGTTAAAAATTTATTTTAATATAAATATTATCTGGAAAATAGAAAAAGTTAGCCACACTCAATTAAATCTCTGACTCTTTTCATTGTTAAAAAGTTGTGCCCAATATTCTAGGCTTCGAAGACTCGTAACAACTTTTGTATTTAATTGAGTCGATTCTGTAAAAAAGGATTAATTTTAAATTCATATATTGTTTTGTCTTTTTTTTATCTTAATATACTTAAATCTATTCTTGCTAATTTTTAATGGTAATAATATAACAGAAAAGTACTCAATTTGATGCCCTAAAAGGAGTGATTCGAGTGGATGTCTCTGATTATCAAATATTCTTTTGTAATATTAAATAAAATATTAAAATAATCATTGATTTTAGTGAAGGTTAAGAATTATCTGAAAAATAGGATTATATTAATGTCAAAGAAAATAACTTTTAAAGACAATTGAAAGTAAAGAAGTGTTGAGAAAGTGATTCGACTGACGATAAACTTTAAATAAAACAGATTTTTTATTTCTGAAAAATCAATTGAATTGTATTTTTAAAAATGATTTTCAAAATAACATATATTTTAGTTTTGGGTTTTGTTAGTCGAGTGCACAGCAGTTGCTCTGATGTCGCAAATGAAGACAAAATAGATTGTGTCCAACACGAGTCGTGGACTCCAGAATCGTGTGTGGCTAAAGGATGCTGTTATGGGGTAGTACCCGGCTTTCCTGCCTGTTATTATCCATTTGGTAACAAACATGAGGCCCGTTGTATGATATCTGTGTCCGAACGGCGCGATTGCGGTAACGCTGACACCACTGAAATCAATTGCATCAAATCTGGGTGTTGTTGGCAAATGAGTTCTGGTGGTCCCTATTGTTATTTTGGTAAAGATGTAGTCACTGATACCACTACTGTTTCGACAACTGATTCAACCACTGCCTCGATTACTGACTCGACTACTGAATCAATTGCCACCGAAACTGTTGTGACCGATACAACAGTTGAAGTGACCACTACTTCAAGGGGTGATTCGACCACTGAATCGACTGTAACTGAAAACCCGGCGGAGTGTAAGGATGTGTCCGATGAAGATAAGATTGACTGCGCTTCAGATGATCCCAATTGGAGCCCAAAATCTTGTTTAGCCAAAGGCTGCTGTTATATTGAAGTTGCAGGTTACCCTGCTTGTTTCTATGCTCATGGTAAGAATAACGACCCGAAGTGTGAAATGTCAAACGGAGAAAAGAAAGACTGCGGTGACTCTCAGACTACTGCAACTGAATGCCAAAAGAAGGGCTGCTGTTGGGTACCCATTATAGGCGGTCCCTATTGTTTTCATAAGAAGGACTCATAAAATATAATGATCGCAGTATTACCATATTATGGTAGCACCATGCTCAAATATCTAATTTTAAATTAATATTCTGTAAATGAATAAAACTTTAAGTTAAATTTATTTGAATATTTGATTTGCAAAATGATCATGATAAAACTTGTTAAACAAGTATATGCAATAGGATATATTGATAAAAATATTTATATAAAATTAAGCAAGCATATAATATTTTAGTCATAAAATTTAACTCAATTTTAACACTTTTAATGAAAAATCAGATTAAAATTTGATAAATAGTTGAATCAATTGAGGATTTCATTAATTGAAATGTCAAAAATAAACATGATAAAATCAATCAATAGGAAAGGTTAGGAATAATCTATTATCTGATAAATGATTGTCATCTGCCCCCAAACAATTCACACACAGGTAGAGGTGCAGGTACATTAAGCACAGGTATTTTGAGCAGATCATCATTTCCTGTATAAAATGATCCTAAAATTATCTACTCATCAATTTATGTATAGTAATTGTACTAGATTGTCACCAGAATCAATTGATTTGATGTATAGTTCATTGAAATATTGTATAATTTTATTAACTAATGAAAAGTTTAACTCAATTTATCGATAGTTTTATTGAATGAAAACATTTAATAAATATTTGAACTTAAATTTCATTACAAAACATAAATAAATGGATGAAAACATCGTTTAATGAGAGCTTAAATGTAATTAATTTACAAAATGTTTGTTCGAAAGAGAGTAAAATCGGATTAAAACTAAACCTAAGATTCATTTGCGATAAGTCTTATCGTTCGGAAGTCTTAAACCCAATGATCTGTTTTTTCGAACAAAATATAATCATTTGATGGAAACCTAAGACTTCTTCAAAAATTATCTGATTTTTAATGGATTTCTGTTTAGAAAGTGTTCACTTTATGGCACAATTTTTACGATTTTTATCCACTTTATATCTCTTCGAGTGATTATAATTTTCATTAAATTAAATGTGAAAAATATTAATGAAAATTCACTGAAAACTAATTTTAGTTCACTTTTCTTATCAAAAGTGAAGTCAAAGTTAGAATTGCAAACAAAGTATAAAACGTTAAATACTTTATTAAATTTCATCATTTCATACAATTTCGTCGTTTTAGTCATTCATTTAATCGTTTCGTCAAAAATCGGTTTTCAGTGGAAATGCTTTTCAGAGTAAGTGTTGGGTCGATGTCTCAAAAACTATTATTTCATTCAATCATTTGATTTGTTTTGAACTCTTTTTAAGTGAAATTCTATGATTTATAGCTCTTTGTAGTCGTCATTGCATTTATAAGTTGTGAGTCAGTGCCAAACGGTATCGGACTCTCAAGTTATGCACCCGTTCTGAGTGGCGGACTCTCCAGTCTTTCGAATAACTTTAAGACTCCAATCGGTGCCTCTTATGCTGCGGCAGATTTAGGTTATGGTTTGGGATGGGGTAATGGTTTAGGAGCAGCATCTTATGCTATGCCAGTGGCGGCCGCCCCTATTGCCCCCATTGGTCCGGTGACCCCTCTCCTAACCGGTCCTCAAGTTTTAGATGTGGCGGGTATGGATGAACCTGTTCAAGTTGTATTCAGATCTTTGGGCGCTCGAGTCCACGTCCAACAACTTCACACTCCTTCGGGTCCGCCACAAGTAGAACAACACAGAACTGAAGAAGAACCCCATCGAGTGCTTCATGAAATCCTTCGACCCGTCATTCAAGAGGTTCACGAAGTTATTCAGCCCTACAGACGTGTCACACAAGAAGTTCGACCCGTTCTCGAAGAAGTTCACACTGTTGTTGCAAAAAGTGACCATGGTGCTGGTGCTGGTGCTGGTGCTGCTGTTGGTGGCCCTGGTTTGGGTCTCTCTGGACACGGGGTCTATTCTTCATCAAAGAGGGCATAATTTTGTTAAAAGTCTTATTTTTGTTATTTATTTTTCGGTAATTTCTAAATCATTTCATTCTGTGCCAATTCTTTTCCTTTGTTTGTGTCCACAATTTTAAAGAATATATTTTGATAACCGATTGAATCAATTCCTAGACTTTATCCCCAAAAATAATATTTATTTTTACAAAAATGAGTGAATGAGTGAAAATGAGTGAAAACTCATTTCTAGAAATTCAAACCATAATATTATGTATTGAATATAATTTTGATATGAATTGGGTTTTACTGAGTCTTCATATTTTGATTTTGTTATGAATGTTATGAATAATGTTTTCATTTTTAGTTTCATTTATAAGATTTTGTGGAAATAATTATAAAATTTTAAATAAATTTCATCTAATTATTAGACTTTCGCTATACTTTCTTTCAGGAAATAATATATTCCAACACATCTTCTCTTCAAAAGCTTCAATTTTTTTTCTGAGTACAGTAAAACTTCTAAACATTCCCCAATTATTTTATATTGAAAATTACCTATATAAAAGAAACCTATATATCATAATTCGAATGAGAGATTAAAACATAACTTTAATTTTCTAAAATTTATTATAATTTTGGTTTATAAAGTGTTTCATTATTGATAATAGTAATTTAAACAAGATCAACTTATGAACAAATATAAGATTTCAATCTCAACTGTTAAGAAAATTATTAAAAATTTTGTATCGAAATTAAAGACAAACGCATCAAAAGTGTAAATATAAGCGAATCAACGAATTTGTCATCAAATTTATTCAGTTATTCACATATTCGTGAAGTTTAGTAATGAATCAAATAAGTAATGCTTTGATTAACATTAAAGCAGAAAAACCTTATTTTGATTATTTTTAAAGAAATAACTGATTATTAAATAAGTAAAACCTCTATAACTAAACCCGAGTTAAGAAATAGAAATTTGGTTGAGATATAGTGCAGAGATGGCTAAAGGGGGGGGGGTATTTTAAAATACCCCCTTAAGAGGCAAAATTTTGAAAATACACCCTCCTGGAGCATTGAAACTTTTAAAATTACGTCTATGGACAAGCACTAGGTCTGTTGAGGTTTTTTTGGTCCAGAGGGGGGTAATACCCCCCTGGACCGACCGCCTCTAGCCATCTCTGGATATAGTGGTTTCTTAGATATAGAGGTAATTTTATATACAAAATGTTCATTGAAACAATGGTTTGTGGTCGGGATATAGAGGTTTTACTGTAACAATTTAATTTATAATTTAGGATATGACTTTTTAAAACTTTCGCTTGAAAATATAAGCTAATAAAACGTATACCAGATAAAATGCTGAAAAATTTAGTACCTATTAAAGTTTATTAGATTAATTTGTTAACCGTTTTAAAAACATTATTGATAGTCATCGGTCACTACTTTCTCTTTATAATAGAGATTTGACCATAATACAAAGTATCAGAAAGGTTAAATATTTGACTTATAAATGATTATTAAAGGATATGCTTTTTATATGAACTTGGTAATAGTATTTGAGAATGCATATTTTGATTACTACAAATCTACTTTCGATTATAATTTATAATTATTTGAAATTTCAATAAAATGTGTTAATATACAGTTTTTCAGGAAACCATCTAAAGTCGTTTTTCTACTACTGTATTAAAACTTAACGAATAAGAATTGAAACATTTCCTTAAATTTGCAACTATGCAATATCCCTACCATTATAATTATTTTAAAATTATTTTTACACCTAGTACAATTTATTTAAAAATCAATGGTGTCTACATCTAAGTTTTTAAACAAGTTAGATGAAATAATTTTACAACATTTAATACATAATCAAAAATAATTCGACCCGTGTATTTTTGTTTTTTAATATTATTACTTGTTTAGATAAAATGAGCTCGCAAAATTCAAAATTTTAAAAACTGATCCTGTTTAATATAATTTTAATGATTATAATTTATAAATAATGTTTTATAGCAATAACAATTCAACAAATTTTGATGAAACAAGATAAATTTAGTGCGAAATAATATATTTCAATTATTTGCCAAGTTTCATTGAAATATTTACATTAATTAAAAAATTATGATATAATAGCAAAAAAAGTAAATTTCTTTTATAATAAACCGCTATTAATAATACGCATTAAAATAAGTTATTTATCTTTTGTTATTATATAGAAAATTACTTTATTGTTAATAATTTTTTAATTAATAGGAATATTTTAATGAAACTTGGCAAATAAATACAATATATTATTTTGCACTAAATCTATCTTGTTTCATCAAAATTAATTGAATAACATATGAACAGGATCAATTCGAATTTTTAAAATTTTGAAATTTACGAGCTCTTTTATCTTTATCTTTACAAGTGGTAATATTGAGAAACAAATATACACATTATTTTTGATTAAGTATTAATTGTTATAAAAATATTTCATCTATCTTGCTTAAATACTTAGATTTAGACACCACTGGTTTTTAAAAAAAATTGTACTAGATGCAAAAATAATTTTAAAATAATTATAATGGTAGGGATATTGCATAGTTGCAAAGGGGATGTCATAGGTTTGATAAAAGTTTTTTGATTTTAATTAAATTACTGTATTATATAAAGCAAAAAATTAGATTAATATTTATGAAAAATTTTTTGTTCTAGGTCAATTTATAAGGGCAATAATTGAAATTAAAAAAATTTTAAAAATTGATTTTTTTAATTAATTTTAATGAAATATAAATCAAATTAATGAACAAATATTTAATTAATAAAAATTTTATTTAAATTTTAACTTTGAGGCGCAAAATTTGAAAATATATATTATTTCTGGAAATGGATAAAGTCTATTTTAATGAAAATTTATATATTTTTTTGATTGTATTAAATTATTATTATGTTATAAAAGAATAATATTATAGAAAAGGAAAAAATTTCAACTTCAAAATTAGCCAATTTAAGAAAAAAATTAAACTTTTTCAAAAAATAATATGACGTCCAAAAAATACCATCAACTTCTTTACAGAACTTTGTGTAACATGAAAATAGCTTTAATTTGATATAAGGACCGAAAGTGAATTCACTTTTCACTTATTTTTCACTTAACTTCACTTCATTTTAGTGAAAATTAAGTGAAAAGTAATTGAGATTTTTATACACGTAAAGTAAAGTGAATTCACTTCTGCATTTTTTTCACTTTTAAAAAAATTATAACAGTAAATCCCTAAAATAAAGTACTAAATATTTCTATTTTAGTGCCATTGGCTTTATATTTATTAATACTATATATAATCTAAGCCCTAAAAATGTGAATCATTTACTTTTTATAATTTTTTTTGGGTTTAATTATTAAAATAAATTACCTTTAAAAAATGTATATCGTTTAAGTGAAAAAAGTGAATTATAATTGAATCACTTTTAAAAAATTTTATGTGAAAGTGAAGTGAAGTGAATGAGAATTTTATTTATGTGAAGTGAATTCACTTTCAGATGTATTTCGGATCCTAATTTCATACTCATATTGATAGTGATATTATTTGGGCGTCATGCTCAAATTGAAGAATTTATATTTTAATCATTATTTTTTGGCACAATTTATTTGTTTAGATTAGTATTTCCTATCAAATATTATTCAATTTAAAGCATTCTATTAGATTGTTTTGGAATTTTTAAAATAACACTAATAGAATAAATATAGTTTACATTTGAAGTTTGAAGATGTAAATGGAGCTAGAGCAAAGGTCTTTAAGAATTTTGAAAAATAAAATTTATAGCACTTAGTTATATGACTCACAAATTGTTAGTAAAACATTTTTATATTTTTTACTAAATATCAAAATCAAATCAAGACATCCCCTTTAAAAATAAGATTTACTTTCGATTTGTTTAAACTTAATCAAAATATAACCAGGGATGGCAAAAAACCGAAGTCCAAATGGGGGTATTTTGGTCCGAGATAAGGGGGTATAAGGGGGGGGGGGTATTTTGAAAATGACCTA